>BJCM01270112.1:0-11096 GCA_018326385.1 Flaveria bidentis
TTATATAGATTAGACATAACATCTAAAGATCCAAGTCATAAGCATAAGCATAAGTTTCCACGTGTTGTCGAGAATAAGATTAAGAGATTTCATGTTAGGGGAGAGTCAAAGAGTCAAAGTTAAGTTTAGGGAGACAAGTAACAATGTTTAGGCAATCCTATGCTAAGGCATCAAATTGCACATAGGAGGGCATAGCATTATGTAGCATGCAAGCTATATAATTTACAAGATAGAATCATAATTCTATAAGGTTCATGCATACTATAGTCTAGGTCACCACTTCTAATAACCTAGATCCCTATAGTTATGGGCACTGATACCAATCTGTCACACCCCAACCTTGACGGCGGAAACGTCGAGGAGTGAGAGTTAAGATCGTTCACGGCCACATAATGTTAATAATCCCAAATATATATTAATCATAAATTCCAATTGTACCATTACAATCATAAGTCTCAAAGAAATTAAAAAGCATAACATAAGATGTAACAAGTCATTTTATTTCATTTATTTAGCTAGGTCCATTTCTAGATGTGTAAGCTTCAAAGAGTAGAAATCAAGCTTGAGTATTTCCTGAAACATGTTAAAAAATAAGAATGTCAACAATAGTGTTGGTGAGATTTCCATAGTTTGCAATACATAGATATATAAAAGATGGCAATTCATGTTGTAAGTTAGAGAACAAAGTAAACTAGGGATGTAAGACAGAATACACAATCAAACCTTGACAAAGTTTTACAAGTCTCAAATGTTTACAAGTATATACGATTACCTAAGTGTACTTGGATAAACCAAGCAGGCTTGTCAGGCCCATAGATCTATGACGTCGCCAGGCTAGCAATAGTTAATGATTGTACATATATTCGACATTACATGGTAGCTACAAAGTTCAATTAACCACAACATACATTTGAAATGCCATAAGTTTACAAGAATCAAACGTGTTTAGAAGTGCAAAGTTTATAATGTAACATGTTTCACCCCAAAAGTGTGAAAATATAAAAAAGGGGTATAGAAATACTCACTTGGTCAATAAGTATATAAGTTTATGAATAATAAGAAAATAATAGTCGATGTTTCAACGTAAACCTTCACAAGGTATCTAAATATATATATTTTCAAGATTTTTAAGTTTAATAAATTTAACGAATTCACGAGAATTAGGGTTTCAAGTTGGTATTTAGGGGTTTTCTTAACTAAATTAATTAAAATGAAATAATTACTTATGATTTGTTTCAATGAGAAAAGAAAAAGAAAAAAAATAGAATATACTAATTTAGCATTTTTGTATAACTTAATGCAAAGGAAAAATAATTTGTAATAAAATTTTGTGATCAGTTTGAATAAGATTTTATAACTTTTAAAATAATCATCATTTAGACAATAATATATAGATATTGTTTAAACAATTAATTTAGTGATTTAACCCACTATTTAAGGTCTATTTTATAAGAAATAACTAAATATATTATTTGTCTAATATATTTAATAAAAATATTGAAATATTTCATAAAATAATTTTACAGAAAATAATACGCGTCTTAGGATTAAACAAGTTTATAAACTGATTTTTATAAATTTAAAAAAAATTGGATTTAAATTGAAGGTCTAAAAGCCTTAAAACAAAAACATGAGGGTCCCAGGGTTCGAACCCGGGACCTCATGTTAAGGATGCCCATGTCTTAACCAGTGAACCAATGGCCTCAGCCGCGAGATAACGCTGTTTTTAATCCTTAAAAACATAATCTAAGTAAATACCCCCAAATACTATAAACCCTAGTTTCGATTAGTGCCAAATTGGAGATCAATTCGTTATTGTTAATGCTTAAATTCATAGGGCTTTTATTACCCATGTAAAATAGAGTAAGTATATGCTTTCAATTACCCGGTTGAAGATGAATTCGAGATGAACACGATGAAGAACAATTCGTGACCACGTAGCACCAGTTTGATACTCAAATGATGATGATAATCAAATTCGTTGTACAGGTAGTTTCTAATGACCTCAAGGATGAAAAGCCCTATGTTAATTTCGAGTTTTGAAGCTCTGAATATAGGGTTCGAATAGTTGCATGTTCGCGATGACAGGGTTAATCGTACAACCTTGTTTGTGTGTTTTCAGGTGCAATTGGAAGGTGTGAACGATTAGTCGTAGCTAGATAGTCGTTTAGGTTCATTTAATTGAATTATTACAGAGGTTTAATGCCCAAACGGCTATAAGATTAATGGGTTTCGGTTATTCGATCGATTTGAGTTTGTAACCGGCGTTTAAACGCTTTTAAGGTGCGTATTCAAGTTTGAATCATGTAACCAAAATGATTTGGGTCGGTTTGGGTGTTAAAACCGAGTGTTTTGTGGGTTCTTGTGCTCACCGGAGCCGCAACCGGCGGTGGCCGGAGGCCGGCCGGAGAAAGGTGCCGGAAACACAGGAGAAAGAAATGGGGGATTTGGGTTTTTAATAAATTACATACTTAGTCCCTGCAGTTTTTTTTATTATTTTATGCACAAACCTTGCATTTAAAGTTTTAAAAAATGGCAAACTAACCCCCTAACTTAATTTCTTTAAGTTTTTAAACATTTTAAAGATTAGTAAATCACTATTACTATTGATATTATTATTATAACTTATGTTTAATATTACTTTTATTATTATTATTATTATTATTATTATTATTAGTTATTATTTATTATTATGTTCAATTTAATAGATATACTATGATCTTTTTAAAATTAAAGAATTAAAGACTAATTAATAGATAAGCACAAATAGCCCACAAGTTTCATAAAAAGCATTAATAGTCCCTACAAGAATAAACGATGCAAACTTATAATTAACCCTAAAATACATGATGTTACAACAGGTTTGATGATGAAGATGATGAATGATGAAGAACAATGAATTTCGCTCGTCGCACTATAAAGTCTCTCAAAATTGAAAATTTTTATATGACCTTTTGAAATGGATTTAAATAGTCATTTAATATCTTCTACAAAAATTACAAGTTTCAGGACAAATGCGGTCAATTTTTTAAATCACTGTAGCAAATGCGAATGAGTTTTGATCATCACCATTTGTGTACTGTTGCAAATGTGAAAGGGTAAAAACTTAACAACATTGTTCACTGTATCAGATACGATTGAACAAGGTAGTCAACATTTTTGTACTATTACAAATACAACTGAACAAAGTTAGTTAGCATTTGTTCACTATAATAAATACGGTAGAGTAAAGTTCCTTGATCCACATTTACTTCAACAAATGCGGCTACCAATGAAGATGTTGTTTATACATATGTACCTAGATTTGGATCTTAATGTAATATGTCTTGAATGTCTTACACTTATGTAACGCTTGGGTATTTAATGAAATGAGAATGTTTGGTTGTGATTTATAATGTGTAATATTTTATTAATGAGTTGTGTAATGCATATTGACTTGATTATATAGGTTATGGTTGTTTGAATTAACATATATAATGTTATAACAATTAATACATTCAAACTTAATAACATGAAGTTATCATGCGAATGGCCCATGCTAATGGACCATACGCATGAACAACTTTATGCGAATGACTTAGTCGCACGACTGAACCAGGAGACTGGATCAGTCGTATGATTGTCACATAAGAATGGCTCAGTCGCACGACTAAACACTCAGTCGTGCGTATTAACCAACCGTATGACTTAATCACACGACTGAACCATATGGTTTAGTCGCCCGAATGAGTAACCATAACCTATAAATAACACCTAATTCGTGGAGAAACATAAGCATTGAATACACTTCAACTCCAGACGTACCCTAGCCGTCCAGAGACCTCTAAGATCATACTCCAAGTTCATAGATCATAATAGATCGATTCCTAATGGATTCTTAATGTTAGATTCAATACATAATTATTTCTACGTGCGTTCTCACTGATTGGATCGCCAATCAAATAGGATTCTGCATTATTTGGTTCGGTATACACGTTAGTCAGTTAGTACATTGTCAAGTACACGATCCTAACAACTGGTATCAGAGCCGGTTACTGCTGGAATGATCTAACAATCATTCTAGCAACCCGAGCTCTTGATTTCTGGATCTAATTTTAGATCATGACGTTAAACCCACTTCATGTTCTTTGTGTTTTGCTCAGATCTTGTTACGTGTGGTGTTTCTATGTTAAAATTGAACTCGAAACCACATTCTGATCACCCTTCCAAATCTGATGATGCATATTTTGTTTCTGTTCATGTAAAATTAGTCAGATTAGGGTTTTGGGCAGCCCTGGCGGCAGCAGATCTGAAAATCTACGTGCAGACCCGTTCATGCGAGTGGTCCATGCGAATGGACCATTCGTACAACTTGACCAGTCGTGTGTTCAATCGTGCAACTGGACCAAAAAAAAGGTGTTTGGAACTGCGTCTTGCACAGATTTGAGGATGAGCAAAGCATATTCACCCTGAGGTTCTTTTGTCAAATAAGTTCGATGTATACCCCATTATTCGTCGGACTTCCAGAATAGGTAAATGTAATTAGAACACGAAAGAGAGAAGAGATGATATCAGCGGTCGGTGCTGATTTTGTGGGGTAGTCAGGAGCATCTGACTATTTATGGGTCAATCGAGTTATATCTATCTGTACAATAAGGATTCCCATTCTTAGGGGGAATCCATGTATACAGAAATTAAAGATGCAATCAGAAAGTGATCATGTGAGCCGATTTCTGATGATGAATCTGAGTGCACGCTGATTTGGTTGAGATTGTCAGTTGTGGATTGAAACCTTCTACCTTTTGCCCAATACACCGTATGAAGACGCCAAGAGAGCACAACGTTTATATATTGGGATATGCTGAATGTGAGGGGGAATTTCTACAGGTGTTAATGTTAATCAGGTTAGCCTTTGTGAAGACTGAAGCAATGGAAAACTGTTCATGTCATTATTTGAAAAAAATCAGTCATATGGGGAATCTTGCTGCTATGATGGTGTCCTGCAAAGTAAACAAAAGTTATTGAGCCAAAATTCATTTTTAGGGATATTGTAGCAACCTGACGGATCGACAACGTTGGCTAATATGGTTGTTCGTTTGATTCTATTTGAAACCAGAGCAAAGATTGACGAAGATTGTAAGTGGTGTTATCTACTATTCGCAAGCAACGTCCAAGGGGGAATTTGTTGAAGCATATATTGTCATATATAGTGTGTCCGTCGCTTGTCGAATAGTCTAGACTTAATGTAATACACCTGATGTGTTGTAAACACTTGAAATTGGGTCATTCGTAGGAGCATATGCGAATGAGACTCAGTCGTGCGACTGAGCCATGCTAATGGACCAACCATGCGACTGAGAGATGCGATTGGGACATTCGTAAGACTGAACCATACTTATGGTTCAATCGTACGACTGGACCATACTTATGGTTCAGGCTTACGAATGTCCCAATCGCATCTCTCAGTCGCACGGCTGGTCCATTAGCATGGCTCAGTCGCACGACTGAGTCTCCTTCGCATATGCTCCTACGAATGACCCAATTTCAAGTGTTTACAACATATCAGGTGTATTACATTAAGCCTAGACTATTTGACAAGCGACGGACACACTATATATGACAATACATGCTCCAACAGATGTCCGCATTTATTGACTTTCATCATGATAACAAAAGAGATTAAGCACTTTGTTTATTCATTTTGATACACATGAAGTGTTGATGTAAACCACATTAATGAAATGCATATGAGTAAAAAGAAATGCGGCATTTGCAAATGTCTTTCGCATTAACAAATACGGCAGAACACTTTCGTCCACATAGGTTTTTCACATCAAACTTTCATGTATTTATGACACAAATGCGGCAGAGTTATCTTGTTCGCATTGGTTTCACTTGGTTTTAAATGACATAAACCTTTACCCGCATTGGTTATATGCATGTGTTGTCTTCACTCGCATTAACCAATACACTTACCTGCATTAAATTTTGACCTTAGTCAAAACTTAATAATTCAGCAAAAATATTATTCTCTTTGATTTTTCTTTCTTGTTAGGAAGAACTGTCTTTGATTGACTTGTGTCTTATGAAGTTGTTGAGGTTATCAATTCTTGCTTGGATTGACTTGTATATCAATGATGATACAAGTTTCCTTTGATTGACTGATCTTGGACTTCTTATGCTTTCATGAATCTGCATAAGCTGAGATACAATAGTATAACTTTTGCACCAACATAGACAGTTTCTTTTTTTTTTGAAGTTTTAAGAAAGTAAATATCTATACAAACTGATCAAATTTTTTTAAATTACTCCCCCTAAAGTTTATATCCCTACCTAGATAGAAACTTTAATAATTAAAACTTTTGAATATGAATTAATTTTGATTTTTTTTGTTTTTATGATTCAAGAATGAAGAGAAGTATACCTTTTGTTGGGATCATATCAATCTTACATTACACATGTGCATTCTTTTGTAATAAAATGGACATATTTATGAACTTATTGATTGAAGGTATGTTTTTCCTCTTAAACTCATACTTGATTAATATTTTAATGCATGTGATATTTATCATGTTTTTGTTTGTTTGATTATTTAACGTGTACCTCACACAAAGAAGCATGTAATGATCAACAATCCTCATGTAATGTATAGTAGAACTGTTTCACAAATTGATTTACTAGGTCACTTAAGTTATGAGATCTCATTTTCACTAATCCTCATTGGGATTCTTTTACTTTGATCATTTTCATGATGATCCATATTGGAATTATTTTCACTTCACTTTAGAAGGTGATCCATGGTTGGATTTTTTTTATTCATTCACAAAGAATGTATTCTTTTCTAGATCCATCCAATTTGGATTTGTTCCTCATTGGGAATCTTTTGGATCAATACATCTTCACTATGTGCTTGTTTCATCAAGTCTTTGCTTAGCAAAACAAAGAGAAAACTGATGTAGATGAAAGAGATTCATAAAGTATCATCACCTGGTGTGTTTAGGTTACTACACACACATACAATTAGATAAGCCAATAAATACATGTACTTTAAGATGAGTGTTTCACCATTGAATAAGATTTTAATTCATCACAACATATATCTTCTCTTCCAAGTTGAGCCTACCCACATATCAGGTAAGTCATGTCAGTCTTTTAAAATTTTGAATTCAGCATAGTGAATGATATAATGACTGTAATTATATCATTCCCCAAAGTTATATCGATCATTTTCTTCATCAAAATTGACTTCTTTATGTAATTTTTCTGAATTTTTAAAATTGTTTTTAATGTTTTGTTTGATTTTATTCAAGGTTAATCATGTCAGTTGATTGAACTAGGAATTCAAACCTACTAGGTTCAAATGCCTTGGTGAATAAATCAGCCAATTGATTTTCAGTGGGAACTTGAATCAATTTGATTAACCCATTTTCAGCATAGTCTCTCAAAAAGTGATATCTATTTTCAATGTGTTTTGTTTTTGAGTGCTGAACTAGATTATTTGTAATATAAATAGATGTTATGTTGTCAATGTGAATTGGAGTATGCAAGAAGTTAAAACCATAATCAAGCATCTGGTTTTGAATACAAAGAACTTTAGAGCAACAAGCTGATGCTACAATGTACTCAGCTTCTATTGTTGAAACAGATACATTTGTCTCCTTCTTGCATTGCCAGGAGACCAGTCTGAGACCAAGAAATTATAAACCACCAGAAGTGGACTTCCTATTGAAATTGCATCCCCCATAGTCACTGTCAGTGAAGGCATAGATATTGAAATCTCCTTCCTTTGGATACCACAATCCAAGAGCATTCTTTCGCTTGAGATATCTGAATATCCTTTTGACAACATTCACATGAGATTTCTTGGGATCTGCTTGATATATGGCACACACACAAACACCAAACATAATGTCAGGCCTATTGGCTGTTAGATACATAAGTGAACTGATCATAGATCGATAATGAGTCTAATCCACTGATTTGCCTTCTGGATCAGGTCCTATTTTCACTTTACTATCAATAGGTGTTCTGATGGACTGATAGTCAACAAGGTGGAATTTCTTCAACATTGTTTCCATGTATTTTGATTGATTAATGAAGATTCCATCTGCCGTCTGTTGGACTTGCACTCCTAGAAAGAATGTGAGTTCCCCCATTGCACTCATTTGGAATTTTGAATGCATGAGATTTTCAAAATCCTTGCAGAGTAGCTTGTTTGTTGAGCCAAAAATGATATCATCCACGTAGATTTGGACCAACAACATGTCTCTTCCTTTTCTTTTTTTGAAAAGAATCTGATCAATCTTTCCTCTTTCATACCCATGTTCAAGAAGGAAAGATGATAGAGTCTCGTACCACTTTCTTTAGGCTTGGTGAAGACCATACAAGGCTTTGTCAAGCTTGTAAACCCTATGATGAAATTCAGGATCTTCAAAGGTAGGTGGTTGACTCATATAGACTTCTTCAACAATCTTTCAATACAAGAAAGCACACTTTACATCCATTTGATAAACAGTGAACTTCATGGATGCTGAGTATGCTAGAAAGATAATTATTGCTTCTAATCTGGCAATAGGTGCAAACACTTCATCATAGTCAATTCCTTCTTCATGAGTATACCCTTGTGCCACCAGTCTTGCTTTGTTTCTGATGAAAATTCCTCTATCATCAGTTTTGTTTCTGTACAGCCATCTGGTACCGATAGGGTATTGTCCTTTGGGAAGATCTACCAGTTTCCATACTTCTTGCTTCTTGAACCGTAGCAATTCTTCCTACATTGCTTCAATCCAGCTATTGTCTTAAAGAGCCTTTTTGATGTTTTTGTGTACTGTTTAACAAAGAAAGCATGAAAACAAACAAATGTTTGCAATACTTGAATTGCTCCTTGTCACCCTTTCATTGAGTTCACCAATAATTCTTTCTACTTGATGATTCTTGTGTATTTTGGTGGTTGGAATTGAGTCACCAACAATTGTCACATCAAGATTGGATACATTCAGATCACTATGGTGACATGCACCTTCATATTATGTTGTTGGAGAATTATGAAGATAATCAGATTCTGTTTTTGTGACTGCTTTAGCATTAGCAACACTTTGATTGCTTCCATCATTTGATGTTCTTTCTGTTTCAACTACAGGAATAGCTTGATCTTGATTTCTGACATTAGTTAATGGGTCTTCTGAATGTGATGGTAATAAGCTAGGACCAGCTTTAGTTGAAACACTTTGATTTTGAAATGGTTGTCTGACAAGATCAGCTTGTAGTGGAACATCTTCATTCTGTTGTTTAGAAAAGGAACTATTGAAAAGTCATTTCTTCTTTCTACTCTTGAATTTAGGTTCAGCTGAAGGCATATTTCCTATATCAGACAAATGAAATTGATAAAAAGATTTTGTAAATAAGTCAATATCAAACAACCAGTCGGGACCATTTGTAGATTTAGTAAATGAATGTTCCTTGAATTGAACATTTGTTGATTCATCAATAATGTTTAATCTAGGATTATAAACTCTGTAAGCCTTTGAAACTAAAGAATAACCTACAAATAATCCTTCATCAGACTTAGTTGAAAATTTTCCCAAAAAGTCTTTGGTGTTTAATATTGAGACAGGTCTGCCAAATGACTTGAAAAATCCAATAAATGGTTTTCTATGAAACAATAGTTCATAAGGAGTCATGCTTTTCTTTAACAATCAGAGTTCTATGTTGCACAAAGCACTATGTGGTGCTTCTACCCAGAAGGTAATTGGCAGTTTAGCATCGGCTAGCATTGTTCTTGCTGCTTCAATCAGTGTTCTATATATCCTTTCAGCTACCCTATTTTGTTGAGGAGTTCTAGCTGCACTGAATTGATGAGCAATACCATTGGTTGCACAAAAGGAACTCATATCTTCATTTTTAACCTCTGTTCCATTATCACTTCTTATTTTTTTGACCTTATAATCAAGTTGGTTTTCAATTTTTGTGATAAAATCTTTTATTATTTGGGATGCTTCATTTTTATGAAGTAAGAAGAAAACCCATGTAAATCTTGAAAAGTCATCAATGATCACCAAACAATATTGTTTCTTTCCAGTACTCATAACATGAGTTGGTCCAAAAAGATCCATATGAAGTAGCTTCAATGGAGTATTTTTTGTGTTCACAAGCTTTGGTTTGTGTGAAGATTTATGGTGTTTCCCTTTGAGGCACGCTGAATAGTAATCAACAAAATGAAATTCTTTTTGGGGAAGACCAATGACATGGTTTCCTTTGACCAATTTGTTCATGTTTCTAAATTTTGTGTGCCCCAAATGTATGTGCCAAAGTGCTACAAAGCATATTAGAAAGAAACAAGAACATGAGATACTTATACTACATCCTACAGCCGGCTATACTTTGAAAGCCAGCTAGATACAATTGACTAAACACAAACAAAATCAATTGTAGAGTCAAAAGGCAGATTTCATTTTGACTTGTGACTATGACATGCCATAGCTCACATCCTTATCTATTACAAAAAGGATAAAGTACAAGAAGTAGAAAGTTACAAACTCAAGACTTCAATGTATAGTTACCAAAAGCATGGACCTTTTCACCAACTCATGTAAGTTGGTGACTTGCAAAGATGCAACAGAGAGGTGTCTAGCTTCATGGAACAGTACATCAGATAAAGCATGTGTCAAATGTCTTCGGAAGAAATCTGTCTTCATAAATTGAAGCTTCAGAAGACTTTGTCTCTGAGGCTTCGAAAGACTTCATATTTGGCTTCGGAAGATATTGGTCTTGGCTTCGGAAGATTTCACAATTTGAGTATTTTCTATTGCATGTGTGAAACTTCCTAAGCATTTTTCTTCAATGCACTTGTGCAGTATGCAGGATAGACTTAAGATGTTTAGGTTGCATCAGCCTCTTCATTAATCTCTACAAACTCCCCCTAGGCTGATGCTACCAAAACACTTAGTAGACTTCACATATCAACAGTCCTCATAAGGATGATCACCATTCCTTTCTTCATATGATGATTAGGATCCTTCAGACTGTCAAAATGTCTTCTCATATCAAAAAGGTCAGGCAGAGGCAACTGAAACATATCTTGCCATGTGTAAATGTCTTCAGTCCCTTGATCTCTAATG
>BJCM01270114.1:0-24718 GCA_018326385.1 Flaveria bidentis
ACGAACATAACCATGATCCCGCTCAACATATGGAGGGGCACCCATTTGTAAGAAGGTTTTCTCAAAACGAATTCAATTTGGTGGAACAACTTACCGATCAGAACATGGAGCCTCGTAACATCTTATCAGCTTTGAAAAATCAAAATCCAAAGAACGCATCCATAACCAGAGACGTATACAACGCTCAATATAAGATAAGAAGTGAAAAAAAAGTCGGTGAAACACCGATGCAAGTTTTAGAAAACCTTTTATCTTCTAAAAGGTATGTTTATTACACCCGAGAATATCCCGATACAAATACCATAGAAGATATATTTTTTTGTCATCCAAAATCATACGAAACTTGGTGTGCGTTCCCGTGCGTGCTGATGATAGACGCGACGTATAAAACAAACATGTACAAACTTCCGTTTGTTCAGATTGTTGGTGTGACCTCGACACACAAGACATTTTGTGTTGCTCATGCATTTATTAGTAAAAAACGAGAAGATAATTTTGAGTGGGTGCTAAATAGATTGAAAGATACGTTAAACAGGTGTATGGAGCTACGAGTCATAATAACAGACAGAGATCTTGCTTTAATGAACGCATGTGTTAAAGTATTTCCGAATGCTTCAATGTATTTATGCAGGTGGCATATTAATGAGAATATCGCGAAACACTGTAAAGCAAGTTTTACGAAAGATGACTGGCGAAAGTTTAAATATGCATGGGCACGTTTGTGTGAGTCTCCCACGCCGGATATTTACGAGTATAACTATAACGTTCTGTACGAACAACTAGTTGAAGCGAAGCGAGAAAGTAAGTTATTCATTACATACATACATACAATACTCTTATATAACACTTAATTTGATTTTTTAAAATATATTTTCAGGAGTATTATCATATATAAATAAAAACTGGTTAGAGAATTACAAGACAATGTTTGTATCAGCCTGGACTAACTCAAACCGCAATTTTGGCCAACACACAACAAACAAAGTCGAGAGTCAACATGCAAATTTAAAAAGATATCTTAAATCAACAAATAGCTCACTAGATAGACTTGTGGAGTTTGTTGATCAATTGGTAAACGCACAAGAGGTAAATTTAAAAGAAAGTTTTGAGACAAGCAAAATTAAAATTATGAATCATCATAATCTCCTATTGTTTGATTACCTACGAGGCAAAGTGTCACACAAAGCTCTTGATTTATTAGTTGCCGAAACTGATGTTTTATGTGGTAAAAACATAGATCTGTAAACTGTTTTAAGAACTATACACGGCGTATAGAGCTATACGCAGCGTATAGTTCATAGGTTGAAGAAAACCCATAGGTTGGTACCTATACGCTGCGTATAGGGCTATACGCGGCGTATAGGACCCATACGCTGGGTATAGGGCTATACGCGGCGTATAGGACCCATACGACACACACAAGACCCATATGCGGGTACCTATACGCGGTGTATAGGGCTATACGCAGCGTATAGGTCCCATACGACACACACAAATCCCATACGTGGGTACCTATACGCGGCGTATAGACCTTATACGCAGGTCTTAAAATTTTTCGTTTTTTTTTTGCAGGTATGTCTTTTGATTCTGTCGTTGAGGTTGAGGTTGATGTTATTGCCAATCATCCATGGCTACAGTTTGAGCCCGGTACTATTGAGCATGCAAAGTGCTCAAAAGAAGATCGGTCATCAAAAGGTAGTGGATTGGGAGGTGATGCCCGAACTTGGGGAGTGCGATAGACTCACTGGGATTATCGGAGATAATACGCCATGGAGTCGATTATTTGAGCTGGCATTCTTACCTTCATACCGAGAGGTGACGGTGGAGTTTTTATCCAACTTTATTTATGTTCGTCCTGATGAGATGGTGGAGGACGATGAGCGATCTGAGATTTCGTTTTGGCTATGTGGACGATTTCATCAGATGTCGATTGAGCAGTTTGCCGTTCTCTCGGGACTTTATTATGAGCCGGAGACCGTTACCCCTCTATTTACAGAGGGAATTACTGAGATGGAGGAGACCCGATTGAGAGATTGGTGGCCTCAAATTGCCGGAGGTCCATTTCAGAGGACTAAGGGCAAGGTCACTGGCATTAGAGACCCTCTTATCCGTTACTTGCATCGGATGATCACCACATCCATCACGGGACATGGCAAGAGTCGGGAGTGGTGTACTATTCCCGACTTATTTTACCTATATTGTTTGCTTACGAGGACCAGGTGCAACCTGGCGAGATGTTTAGCTGAGTATTACGCTTCATATTATCATCGCCAGGAGCGAGGAGCGGTGTATGGCGGCGCATACATTACGATCATTGCGCGTTCTCTTAGTTATCTTCCTCGCCATGCTGTTGACGTATCTTCTCCGATCGAGCCGGTGATATTAGATCGTCGTATGTTATACGGCATGCGTATTATACGCCATTTTCCGGGTGGCATACGGTTCTCTCTTCGACCCGGTGAGATCTGGCATCCTGCACCTGTTCAGCAGGTCGGCAATGACCATCCATACCAGCAGCAGGAGCATATTCCGCATGATCAGCCGCCACACGACCAGCCGCCTCCTCATCCACAGTTCCCTCGGCATATTTATAGAGATGTAAGGGTGTCTGCACGTATTGAGACATTTATGCAGGAGATTAATACGAGATTACGGGATCAGGGTCGTCGCCTCGATCGAGTTGAGGATCTTATGGATTGGCACGTTCAGCTTGAGATTGCACGAGCACATGCTGCTGGTATTGATCCTCCAGACTTGTCACCGCCTCGATATTACCCAGATTCACCGTAGTTTTATTTTGTTAATTGTACTTTTATTTTGTTATGTATTTAAAAACATTGTTATTTATTTATATTATCATTTAATATTTGTTTTGTTTTATATGTTTTATTTGTTAACTAAGATTTAAAATTATTGATTAATATGTTACACAATATAACTTATACGCAAAGTGTCAACCTTAACGTACAAAATAAAGCCGGCAAAAAATTTTATACGTACTAACCCATATGTGGCGTATACTCCCTTCACAATACATAGAAATATTGCAGAAAAAATTTTGGAAAATTATACGCCACGTATGGACCCATACGCGGCGTATATTCTCTTCCACACGGGTCTTGTCAGGGTCTTGTCAGAATATACCTTATACGCCGCGTATGGACCCATACGCGACGTATAGGATCAAAGGAGTGTTGATTTAAAATTGGTGAGTGTCTAAATAAAACCACCCTAAATTATACTAATGGCCTAAGTCAATGTATTTAGTCATTAATCACATAATGCAACACTCTTTCTCTCCCTCGGCTTTCATTTTTATAGGAAAAAACTACCAGAATGCTCCCTATACTAAGATGAGAAACTTGGATAAGTTTATATGAAAATTTTATTTAGTTAAAAACAAAAGAAAATGGTTTGTGCTGGAACTAGAAAATAGACAGTATTGTAATAATGCATATTGTTATCTTGTTAACAGACGGAAATAATAAAAAAAGAATCACACGTCAAACTCATAATCTGTTTTAAGTACAAAACTATGAGTCATTTAAACAATTATGTATATTATATAAAAGATGAACATATGCAATAACTAAATATGTAGCAGAGAAAAAGAAAAACGATTAAACTAGTACCTATCACATTTGAAAAACGATACTTGTAACTACCATATCTTTGTATAAGTATTTTTTTTACTTAAAATGATTTTATACGAATATATTTTTTCAACTTATAAACACCATCTAACCTTTTATTTGCAAAGATTTGAACATACACTTTCTCTAAGATTATCACCACTCACCAATCTTACAATGCTACTAGGTTATAAGCTTATACTAATATACAAGTTCACGACATTGTATCATTCACAAGTTACCTCTGAAAAAAAAAGTTGTGCAGCCTTAAATATTTCTAAGTGCTTTAATATTATGAGTAACAAAACAACTGTTGAAAAAGTTTAAAACTTTAAATACTAAAAAAGATAACAAAAACTATATAATATAAAATCGTGATTCAACGAGATGCATACACCAACTGAATTTCCCACCAAAAACTGAATTCACACATCTTGATTTGACAACAATGAACGATCACTTTCTTCTTGCTTTAAACAATAAACACCATTAACATTTAGGGTTTTCAAACCTGCAAACCCTCACTGTAATTCTTTCAAATTTCCGCCATTAATGGCGTCAATCATCACCTTCTGCTTCACATTCATCACATTCATCACGTTCACCTCTCTAATCTCCTCCACCTTATCTCAGAGTAAGAATTTCATTCTTTTACAATCATTTCTTCAGTTACTTCTTCTACTAATCACCATTTCGATCAAATTCTAGTATAAATCACCTTATGATTTTAGGTATCTCAGGTCCTGCGTACATGAAGTTCGTCGTCAACGCGACGGAGTTTCCGCCGGAGGATTACTTCGATTACATCATCGTCGGTGGTGGTACGGCCGGTTGTCCGTTGGCGGCAACGTTATCGTTCAATCACCGTGTATTGCTGCTAGAACGAGGCGGAGTTCCGCACACGAACCCTAGCGTCATGCGACAAGAAGGCTTCATCTCCACTCTCCGGCAAGTCGACGATTCATACTCTCCGGCGGAAGCTTTTAGATCGGAGGAAGGTGTCCCCAACGCCCGCGGCCGGATCCTCGGCGGCAGCAGCGCCATCAACGCCGGATTTTACAGCAGAGCCGATGATGAATTCTACAATCGTTCGGGGATAAATTGGGCTCCGACGTTGATCGAACGATCGTATAAATGGATCGAACGAGCAATCGTGTTTCAACCGGAGTTAGAGCCGATGCAATCGGCGCTTCGAGATGGATTACTTCAAGCCGGTGTACGGCCTTTCAACGGATTCACGTTGAAACACACCACCGGCACCAAAATCGGTGGTTCTACGTTCAACAGCTCTGGCCACCGCCACAGTGCTGCAGATCTTCTGCATTTAGCTAGAGAAAACAACATCAAAGTCGGTGTTTACGCCACCGTTGAAAGGATCTTGTTTAGTAGATCAAACTCTCCTGGTTTAAATGAGCATGCTAGTGGAGTTGTTTTTCGGGATACCGCGGGGAGGTATCACCGTGCGATGTTGAGGAAGGAAGGGGAAGTTATTCTTGCCGCTGGCGCGATCGGCAGCCCTCATTTGCTTCTGTTGAGTGGCATCGGCCCTCGGTCTTACCTCTCTTCTTGGGGGATTCCGGTGGTGAATCATTCTCCGTTTGTTGGGGAGTTTATGTATGATAATCCTAGGAATGGAATATCGTTTCTGACACCGAGTTTGCTGCAGCATTCTCTCATACAGGTGGTGGGGATTACTGATTCTGGAGCGTATCTTGAAGCATCTTCTAGTGTTCGCCCTTTTCATTCACATGTTCACTCGAGTTTCAGGCAGCAGCACTCTTCTCCGGTGTACTTCAGTGTGGCCAACATCATGGAGAAGATAATCGGGCCGTTGTCTGCAGGGTCACTGCGGTTAGCCTCCACGGAGATCACAACGAACCCGACTGTGAGTTTTAACTACTTTAGTAATCCTGTGGATTTACAGAGGTGTGTGAATGGAACGCGTAAGATTGGGGACTTGATTAGGACCCGGGCCATGGCTGGGTTCAGGTTCTGGAACTGGCCTCGTGCAGAGTTTAGGTTTGTGGGTCCACGATTGCCAGTGAACCAGTCGAGTGATGAGGAGATGAGTGAGTTTTGCAGGCGGACAGTGAACACAATATGGCACTACCATGGTGGATGCTTGGTGGAGAGAGTGGTGGATGCGGATTTGAAGGTGATGGGTGTTGGTTCGCTTAGAGTGATTGATGGTTCTGTGTTCTCGATTTCACCTGGGACCAATCCGCAAGCTACTGTGCTAATGCTTGGGAGGTAAGCTTGTGTTTCGTTCAAAACTCAAAAGTGGTGTTGGGTAGTTTTAGTGACTGACCATTGTTGGTTTTTGAATGTTGCAGGCACATGGGTTTGAAGATGTTAAGAGAGAAACTGCCAAAGGCAAGTGCTTGATTTCCTCATGATGTGAATATTACACCACTTGTTTGTAAGTTGTAAGTCACTCATTCAGTTTGTTTCTCTACAGGTTGCATATTTTTTCTTGGCTTTAGCTTTAATAATCCAAAGTTTTATTCAAATAATCTTTTGGTCTCATGAATAAAACCATGAAACTAAAAATCATTATGCATTCAAAGGCAATACAATATGTTAGCTTCTGCTTTGATTCTTTCTAGTAGAAGTCCATGTTTAAACCAGTTTCACTGCTTACTACCTTTTAGTTTAACCCATTGAATTTCACTGCTTAATACCTTTTAAGTTTTAACCCATTGAATTTCACTGCTTAATACCTTTTAAGTTTTAACCCATCGAATACCACCAGTCCAGCCAAGTTACGTTTTCACCTTGTCCCATTGGTCGGCATAAGGTACCGGTGGACGCATATAAGTTTTCTGATGATGGGTTTGAAGGGTTATAAGTGTAGCTAAGTATTCACGCAAAATGTAATTTTTCGATAAAATTTGCTCATATCCAAAAGTTGTGTGCTTACAAACCTAAAAACATCAATGCAATCTAGATCATGTCTCACATAAGTCCCTAACCAACAATCATCAAAAGTAGTCTTAACATAAGTTGCAGATCTTTTCAGCACCTATCATCCTCATGCAAATGCTCCTTCTTACTTTCCCCTGGACCCAATCACAAACAAACAGGTGTTAGCCATGTAAAGCTAAAATCAACAATCAGTGTGTTAGAAAGACGAAGAAGGCACATACGCGTTCATCATGAGGGTAATGTTGTCCCCTTTTAGCAGGATCCTGCCTGCAGATATTCAAAAGTTGTAGCTTTAGGGAAAAACAATATCCTACACAGTATTTAGGCAGAGAAATGAAAGCAAGATGATGACTAAAGTATAACAAACCTAGAGCCTTTCTGGTCTTCTTCTTTATGCTGATTTCCTCAGCCTCGTCAAGAACCAAATTCATGTACTCATCAAATCCCTGCATCAAAGATTAATAACACACATAACTCCCTCATATAATTGAACTTAATAAGGAATAATGTGCTGCCACAATGATAGTCATACGTCACGTTTTTTGTTGAAAAAACACACTCTATATCACACACACATACTCACTCATCTTTGTTTCTCTTGTCTTGTTAAAAACACATTTCTCCAAGAATAATTTAAGGGACACTGAGAAACTAGAAAACAGAAGTATGCATGTCAGCCAGAGAAAACACCAACATTAAAATGACTAGGCATTGTGCATCCATTCCCAAAAAAGAAAAGAAAGCTAAAAAATAAAAGGCATACTTTGATCACTGATGTCAATGTAGGGCATGTTCAATACAAAACCACTATTAAGTAATGAATCGTGAGAACAAGATAATGCACTTGTGTGTATCACATGAAAGATAAAAAGCACCAACATAGAAAGAGAGGAGGTTGCATATTCACCTCATATATCACATTTAAAGCAAGACGTACATGTGTTTATGCGATTCTTACAATTCACTACTTAAAATTGTTTTTGCATTGAACATTCATCGTCAATACAATCATCAGAAACTTAAGTTGGATGCTTGTTGGAAAATTTCCATCCATATTATCCTAATAATAGCATCCGTTATAAACCAAAACATATTCAAAGGTTTCAAGTGTACATCAATTGCAAAAATAGAAACCCTTTGACCCCATAATATTCATAATCATAGTTAAAGTGCAGGTCTTTTTTCTTTAGGGTTTAAGAATAGAGGATCTCAAAACCCTAATACACAATTGCACACAAATTAAGTGACCCTAAGAACTAGACAGTTGAAATCAATGATAATAATAAAAATAATTCTAATTACACTTACGATAATACGGCCTTCGATCCTCAAATCCTTCTGCTCAAACAGCCAAATCTGTATACGAGCTTTCTGTATCAAAAAACAAAACCACAAAGTAAGAAAATCATCCACCAAAATCGTAACTATAAAGCTCGTGAAAGTACTCACACTCTGGAGGAACCTGAAGATGAGATTCTGAAGCAAACAAAAAGAAGGAAAAGATTGAAATTGCATTAGCAATCGAATGAATAAGAGAGAATTAGGGGGCAAAATGTTGGTAGATTGATGAGAAATACATACGATTGGTTGGGTCATGATCCTCTGAACTTTGGTAGCCATTGTTGCTGCTGGTGTTGTTAATCGCTCTTCTTCTTCTTCTTCGATTGATTAGAAATGGAGTCGCCAATAATAACAAAAACCCTAGGTTTTAGTTGAGCTCTTTACAGTGAAGTCGTCGAGCCCTTGTTTCTACTCAATAATATAATCCCACGTCCCCCGCCCCTTCTATTTTTATTTTTGATCTTTTACTTCAAACTAAAAAATACAAAGAAAATAATTACCTAATCTATTATTCTAATGGTCTAATAGTATCTTGAAATGACATGTTTTTATTATCATTGTTATTTTTTTTTAAATTTCACTGATTTTTATTTATGTTAAATAATTATTTTAATTACTAATAATATTTTTAAACGTATGTTACAGATACACTCTATTTGATTTCACTTCTCTATTTCTTTCTATACATACATATAGATACATGGAGAGAGATAAAAATAATAGAGTTTCTAAATAATAAAAATAGGTGTTTGTATAACATAATCTTATTTTTAATACCTTTTTAGATTTAATAAGTTAAAAAAGAAAGCTATTTATTAATGTTATTTTTAAATATATTAGTTTTCTATAAAAATAAAAAAAAATTCAAAAAACAAAAAAAACAAAAAAAAGAAATTCTTTTAAAATTGGTTTTTTAACAAGTAATTATTAAAAAATAAAAATAATCAAATTTGAGAGTTATAATAGAAAATATTATAAAAATGGGTTTGTTTTAAAACAAAATATTTATTTTTTTAAAAAAATTTGATAATAAAATTTTAAAAAATTGATATTACTGTTTTATTATATATTAAAATATTATTTTATAATTAATAAGTTTTATTATATTAATATTTTATTATTTAACATGTGTAATACACGAATTTACTAAAACTAATTATATATTTTTTTAAAAACAAAGTGAAGAAAAAGCAGATTGTAAGATCACACCCGTCCCTTTATAGTCTATGGTGGAAAATTAATGTTGCATTCTAAGATTTATTTAATTTGTTCCTATGTCATTTGGATTGGTATTTTTTTTTCTTAATAACAATTGGTTGGTGGTTTAGTTGTAAGGGTTGAAGTTATTTATGAGAATAAGTTGTAAGACTTTTTAAATATGATTAGTGTTTAAAATCTTAAATCATAACATTTAGATTAACCGTTTGTGTATTTTAATAGTAGTAGTAGATAAATGTATGAATCGTAGTTTTAAAAAATATCTTAATGCGTTAATTTTACACTTGTGTATTAATTTCTAGTCTGATAACAATACATAATTACGAGTTATGCAAGTATAAACGAATTATTGATTCATGATACGTGATATGTGAGTGAAAAACAGGTTGTTGTATAAAAGGTATGCGGAGAAAAGGTAAGTTTAAATGAAAAATGTAGTTATATTCAAGGAGAAAACAAGACTATAAAAAGATCTCTGGTCACAAGTTGAAGTTCATTATCTTCATATAAGGTTTCATAAGTGATTTAAATTCGTATAAATTCCCTTGGGTGTCAACATAACTCGAATAAGAACATGCAATCGAAGAAACCAAGACAAGAATGAGGAGTTTTTTTTACCAAAATAGTGTTGAGGGTAAAAATATTTACCAAAATGGATGATTTGAAAAATATTTACCAAAATAGTTGTTTTTTATTATTTTGTATTTTCAACTAATCAATTATAATTTCATTTTAGTTTTTATTCAATCAACCCATTATTATTTTATATTTTTCTCGATCGGCTCATTATAGTTTAATTACGTTTTCAACTTTCACACATGTTTTTTAAATTTTATGATAAAAATATAGGTTGGTTAACATATTATCTCTTAATTCATACTTTTATATCCTCTGTTGTGAAAAAAAATTTGCATCGTAAACATTACAAATGTTTTAAACCTATAAACAAATTACACAGTTTCTATTTTCTAATAAATTGATGTTAACCAAATATTTTTTTGTTAAATGGTACTTTAAAGTTTAATATAATTGAATTTATAGTTAAAAGGCCTGTTTAAATAGGCTTTTAAATTTTATAGGTAATGACATGATATATTTTTTCGAAGAGGAAGTTCATTTAAATACATAACTCGTTATTTTTTATGTGTTATTTTAGTAAAATAATAAACGAGTATGAAAGAAAAGCAATATACCAATCATTTTTTAGTAATAAACATTTAACATACTTTTTTTAAGTATTTCGAATATATTATAATAATTTTAATGCATTTGTACGGTTTGTAATAGATATATTTTAATAATAAGTTTATTAAATAAAAAAATAAAATTGAAAGGAATAGAATAGATTTGTTCAAAATAAAGAAATAAAAAAAACATCCATTTTAATAAATATTTTTCAAATCACCCATTTTGATAAATAATTTTATCACTAACATCTTTTTGAAAAAAAAAACTCCAAGAATGAGTGCATATTACTTACCAAACTTGAATATATATATATGTAAATGTCGATCTTAAGATAAATACGGTGAATGTGATTTACTAACATGATCGGGACTAAAAAGTCACTAAACTAATTTTTATATAATATACTTAAATTACTAACTTTTAAACCCAATATGTCGATTTCTGTAATATTATATATATATTAATTATATATTATTTGCTAAGAGGTGAACACATATGGAAGTCTGGTTAAGTATATATTCTTTAAAACTTAGGTCGTTTTGCTTCAATTCATGCATCGTCTTTGTTTCCTTACTTTTTAATTCATTCTTGCTTCTCCGGTCATGTTGCGTAGGAACAAAACAACCACGCTAGCATATACATCTTTGGAGTTTTATAAATAATAACATGTTAACCTTAAAATCTATTAAAATAAAACAATATAATTTTCCTAAAAATATTGAATATCAAATTTAGAGCTATTTAATAATTAGCAAATAAATATATAAAAAAACTTTCAAAGTGCGTATATTTCAAGCAAGTTTAGAAACTTCAATATACATGAAACTAAGTTAGTATTCCGTGTATTACACGGGTTGAATTAATAAATAATAAATAATTAGAAATAAAAAATTATAAATTATAAAACTATGTTTGAAGATAAAATATTATTATAACTGCATATAAATAGCTATTTCAAGTAAATAAACAATAGATTAGTTATAAACAGATAGATATATAGATAAATAAATAGTCTATAAACTCATTTATTAAACGGATTATAGTTAGTAATAAACACGAAAATTTACAGTACGATATTTTAATATAAGATATGTATAAAATTATATATATGTACTTGTTCAAAAGATAAAATAATTATACTATTTTTAAATCTCTTATCTAAATAGTTTTATTTTTAAATATTTGTTTTAAGATTTTCTTATAAAAATTTATTATTCATAAAAATCTTTTTTATTAAAAACTTAAGTTTCTAATTATTCTAGTTGTTTTAATAAAACTACTTATAGAAAATTCTATATTTTTTATAATTATTTTTAAAAAGGAGTGATTTAAAATATTTTGTTTCAAAAGGTTTAATGTTTTAGAAAATATATGAGTTTTAATTTTCTTAATAAAATTTATTTTTAAAAACATAGTTTGATTTTAAAAAAATGTAGATGAGAGGGAAAAATATATTAATTGACCAAAGTAATTTTTATGAAGCAAAAAAAATTGTTTAAGTGTTTAAATTATTTTAATACCCTTTTGGAGGGAAAATAAAGTGATGATGTGTTTTAAAAATTGTTTGAGTGTTTAAATTATAATGTTTAAATGAATGACAAATGTCAAAAAGGTGGTTTAAGAAGATGACAAATGACAAAATAAACTTTCTTTTATTAATAAATTTATAAATTATAGATATAGATTTATAGATATAATTTAATATTGTTTTCCTATATCTTCTTACAGAGATTTGAACATATCAAAATAATTTTTAATTATTTTTCACATAAAACAAAAAAGAATATTGATTTTTCCGTATTAACACTAAAGATATTAATATCTTATGGACTTGTATTTATTTGAACCTTTCCTGCGTATAAGAAGCTTTGATTTTGTGAAATGTTTTCGTAACTTGTAGTTTGAAAGTCATTACGTGATCAAAGACTCAAAAGTTCAAACTTCAAACAAAGAACTGGTAAAAGTTGACCCAAAGTCCCAACACATTACTATTAAATTGCTATCGAGTTATACTCTGACATCTTATTTCTTAAGTCTTAACACACACAAACACCATAAAGAGAAAAATAATTGGGTACCATTTGTTCATGTATGGAGAATGCATCTCATCATACGCTAATATTTGTTGGGGTGATATGTTTGATATGTGTAGTCAATGGCAAAACAAAACAACAAGTACCAATAGGAGTGATTCTCGATATGGATACCGACATCGGTAAGATGAGCAGCAGTTGCATCGCGATGGCGATACGCGATTTCTATGAAAAACACAATGATTCCATGCATGTGATCCGCCCTCACTTTCGTGATTCTGAACGAGACAACGTTCGAGCAGCTTCTGTGGCCATTGACCTCTTGAAGAACGTTCAAGTCGCGGCGATTCTAGGACCCATGACATCCTCACAAGCGAATTTCGTAATCGAAATTGGTAAGAAAGCAAAAGTTCCTGTCATATCTCCTGCAATGAGCCCTTCGTTGTTCACAAATGACAACACGTACTTCGTCCGGTCTGCACATTGTTCTAACTCTCAACTCAAGCCTCTCGTGGGTTTGATCGAGTACTTTAACTGGAGGCAAGTCGTGTTTGTTTATGAAGATAATGCATATGGTAGGGGCCTTGTTCCTGATTTCGCCGATGCCATGCAGGATATTAGTATTAAAGTCATGTACCAAACCGGTGTACATCCTTCAGCTTCGGATGATTGGATTCTTAAAGAACTCTACAAGCTAAAGACGATGCAGACTCGGGTTTTTGTGGTACACGCGTTACCAGATTTGGCTTCGCGGTTTTTCAAGAAGGTAAACGAAGCGGGAATGATGGAAGGAGGGTATGTTTGGATTGTAACTGAAGTGCTCGCAAGTCGCTTGCATTCTTTGGATCATGTGGATCTGGACTCGATGCATGGAGTCATAGGTGTGAAGTCGTATATCCCGAGGTCGAATGAGCTAACTGATTTTGAGAAAAGATGGAAACGGGATTTCCGGGCTCGCTACCCAGAGGATGACGAGACGGGACTAGACATGTTTGGGATATGGTGGTATGATACTGTTTATGGTTTAGCCATGGCATTGGAGAAGGTTGGGAATGAAGTAAATACTACTTTTATACAAAAACGAGAACCCAAAACCGACTTCGATGCCATTGGAACCTTGGAAATGGGTTCAAGGCTCATTCCATGGATCCGAAATATAACCTTCAAGGGGCTGAGTGGCGAGTTTCGTATTGTCAATGGACAATTACAATCATCGGTGTACCAAATAGTGAACATAATAGAAACAAGGGAGAACCCTATCGGGTTTTGGACTCGTGAAATTGGGATCTCAAAGAAGCTAAATCATCAGATTAAGGGACTCCGAGCCATCACATGGCCCGGTGACAGTCATGTCACCCCAAAAGGTTGGGAGATCCCTACCACCCACAACTTCTTGTTAAAAGTTGCAGTTCCAGCAAAAGGTTCATTTGTCCAATTTGTCGACGCCAAAACCGACCTTGAAACCCAACAAGTTAACGTAACAGGTTTCAGTGTCGATGTTTTTAATGCGGTCATTAGCACGTTGCCATACGCGGTCAAATATGACTTCATACCTGTCCTTACACCAGATGACAAGGGACCTGCAGGAAACTACACTGATCTAATCCACGATCTCTCCGAAGGGGTAATAAGATCATAAAGATAATTTGCATATGTTTAGAGATCATATTTGTTGCGGTCCCTAACCTTTTCTATAATGTAACAGCGATACGATGCAGTGGTCGGTGATGTTACAATACTTGCAAAACGTTGGGATTACGTAGATTTCACATTTCCATACACAGAAGCTGGTATTTCAATCATTGTTCCTATAGTAGATGAAAGGAGTGCATGGATCTTTGTAAGATCCATAGATACAACGCTTTGGTTAACAATCGGAGTGTTCTTTATATATACAGGACTTGTGGTATGGGTTCTCGAGCATCGTGTAAACAAAGAATTTCGTGGGTCCCCTCGTCAACAAGTTGGGATGATCCTCTGGTATTCATTCTCCACGCTCACGTTCGCACACAGTAAGTGTTTTTACAGACACACATCCCTTTGACCGTCCCAACTTCCTAACGTGCGTATGGTTTTGTGTAGGTGAGAAGCTGACAAGCAACTTATCTAGATTTGTGGTGATTGTCTGGGTTTTCGTAGTGCTTGTGCTGACCTCGAGCTATGCTGCAAGCTTAACATCGATGTTAACTGTAGAACAACTTCGACCTATGTATACTGATATCTATCAGATCATGAGAAATGGGGAATCCGTGGGATACCAAAAGGATTCCTACGTTGCGGATATCTTAAAAAGTTTGGGTTTCCATGATACCCAGTTGAAAGGCTACAGTAACTTAGAGGAGTATGACAATGCCCTGCAAGCGGGAAGTCAAAAAGGAGGTGTTTCTGCGATTATGGACGAGCTCCCTTATATCAAGCTCTTTTTGGCTATATACTGTAACAAGTATAAGATGACTAATTTCAAGTACAAAAGTGCAGGCTTCGGTTTTGTAAGTTTTCTTCTATTCCTTTCCATTCAAGGATTTCATTTCATACCTTTCAATGATGATTATGCTGTACATACAGGCATTTCCGAAAGGGTCTCCGCTGGTGCATGATGTTTCTAGGGCAGTCCTTCAAGTGACGGAGGAGAAAATGTCAGATATTACCGACCAATGGTTTGTAGAAGCACCCAGTTGTGATCAGCAGAAGGAAGCTAAAGTGAACTCTGGCAGGCTCATGCTGGATAGCTTTAAGGGACTCTTCCTTGTTGCGGGGCTATCATCAACCTCTGCTCTCTTGATTTTCTTCTTCATGTTTTTGTATCAAAACAGACAAATATTGGCGTCACAAGGTTCAATTAGCAGAAAGCTTGCTGTTATGTTAAAAACATTTGATGTGTTTGAGGATGATGAATCGCAAAAGACAAACTCAGAGGCAGCAGTTGAGGAATACAACAACGATAGCAGCCCAGGTGTTCATGATGAAGGGTTTTCAACGACTGAACCTGAGACTCCTGTTCATGACACAATACAAGTTATAGAAATAACAAGTTAAATATGTCCGTCATGCTAATCTTACATACACCATTCATTATATTCATAGTAGTTAGTTTAATAATACAAGCTTCAGTGCTATTGTAGTGTCTGTATATAATCAAATACAATGGAAGATGCATTTATCCACCTGTAACTGAAACCTCAAATCCCCAAGCCAACACACATTTATTATTAAAGAATACCAAAAAAATTGCACTCAAAAGATGAAAAGAAAAGAGAGATTTACATGATGGGATTCTTCCCTCTGCTGTAGAGAGCAGAAAGAACTACCAAAGTTTTAGGACGATATCTAACACAATGATAACAAGAGAAGAAAGGACAAGCACAAAGTGATATTCTAGAATGATAAATAAAATTCTATGATTACAAAAGAAATTTGTTGCAGAATCCTGATATACAAGAGGGGAGTCAATTGGCTTACGAACTGCCATGAGATCTGATGGATGATACTGATTGTGCCGAGACAGAAGCAGTTGGGCTGCTTAGATCTCGTTCACCACCGTTGGCTAATCTTGGCTTCCCGCTCAACCTATCTATTGCTTCTTGGCATATATCGCCAAACCACTCATCCTCAGGAAGTACACTGCCATAGAAATTTAAACAGATACAAATGTAAGATAATGATTCTAGTATTTCAAAGATATTTGATGACTCGAAGCAATTTCCACTAACCCATAAGGATCAACTCCCGTTACAGAAAAGGCTGCAAGTGCTTTATTTATGATCTCATTCACAACTCGATTTAAATTTCGAGATAAGTAACGTCCTTGGGAAGCAAAAGATATGACAAACTTCATATCCAAATAAAACTGCAAATTTTGCAATGTGGAAAACAGTTAAATAAAATATACCAGTGCAGCAAGATGAGACATAACACAGATGGTCTTTAAATAGTACAAGTTATAAAAAATTTGGTATAGATCAGAAAGAACTTGGAATATAAGTAGAAGAACCGGTATAACGATAGATAAAACACAAAAAAAATAAATATGCTATTATCTTTTTTTTTTGGCATTTTGTTATATGTTAAACGAGTTCATTAAAAAGAAGAAAAGATAAAACTATTTAATAAAAACAATATATAAGAAGATATATTACACACACATATATAATAAACAAAGAGGTACTAAATACATAAAATAATAAACAAAATCAAATCTAATAAATTAATCATTTTTTCCTTTGAGAACCAAAAGAGCTAGGCAGTTGATTTTACAAAAACAACTGGGACGAAAAATGCAACTTTAAACAAATAATATCCCAAATACCTGTTGAAGGCCAAGTGGACCTAACGGCCTTGGTCCTTCTTCAATATCCTCCCAAAAGGTTTGGTCTTCTGAGAGCCATAAGATGACAGTCTCTGTAAGCCTCATTAATAACATTGTTGAAAAACGTTCCCTGCCAACAAACATTTCTGCTGCTATAGCAGACATCCTGTAAAGCTTCGCATAGAGTTCCTGAAATCCAATGCAAAAAGTACATAGGAACTAATCTTTTGGCCATAACCATAACTAACATTTACTATAGTTATGACACTTGTAACAATAAGTAGGGACATTGTTCATTATCCAAGTACCTGGAATATTGGAGAAGGGAACCATTCTATTTCCTCAGCACTACCATCCATGTTTAGGTACATGTCAGCAGTTAGATGGCTATCACCATCTTCAGTAAAAATAAGATCTAAAGCATGTTGTCTGCAGAAGCTATCCTTCAATCTATCTACAATGCTTGCAAGACGTCTTTTCCATTCCCTTTGCTCAGGGTTTCGATTTTGCCGATCTGAAGGTCGTCTACGAGGGTCATCCTTGTAAATAACTTGAGCTACAGGGGTAAGTTTCATGGCTGCACGAGGTAACAGTTCATCAGCTAATAAGGATGCATTTGCAAGCAATGCCATTTGCTGAGCTTCAGTTTCAGCCATCCTAACAATTTTATTCCCAGATCCTTCATAGATTGCTTCTTCTTCCATTGAGCCCGGAAGTGCTCTTATGAGCATGCTAACGTATGAATTGAATACATTGAATAATCCCTCCAACATTTTTCCTCCCAATTGCATGGTTAGCAATGGTTCCACATCCTCAAAGAAATCCTGTTGTATGCAAATAATTTAAGTAAAAAACTTAAAAAAAAAGATAACGTACTTATGATGATAATATTCACCTGGACCATTGAATTGAACCTTTGAGCACTACTTGAGAGTTTATGTTGATAAGCTGTTAAGGAATTAAGGGAAGTATTAGAAGGCCTGCCAGATAGACGTGTGACAGCTGGTGAAGAAGAAAGATCCCAATCATCAGCAGCAGCTAATGCAGCTGTACTTTCTTCAATTCGTTTTAGATTGGCATCAAGTGCTTGTTCAACACTAGGTCTAAAAAGTTTCAAAAGCACAGGACAAAGTGTCAAACCACGAGCTTCCAACAAAGAACAGTGTCCCAAAGCTATTTGAACACATTCAGCGGCAGCCCTTAATCCACCAGCAGCAGCTGATGAAGCTAATGCATGTCTTTTAACAAGAATAGCGAAGTCCTCAGTTTGTTTTATAGCCCACATCACAAGCTCAGAACTATAAGATGGTTCCTTACCAAAAATAGCATTAGAATCAGTTGCTGTTTGAGCAATAACAGAAAACACTAGTTGGGAAATAGCTGCTGTGTATGCTCCACCATATGAGGTGCTTGAAGGACGAAGATTTTGCATGTTGGATTGAAGCCTTTGAGAATGTGCTTGGAGGAGTAAACTGTGGGCACGTGGGCCGTCTCCAAGTTTTTTAAGAGCACTAATAGCTGCACGAAGCTCACTGCCACGTGTTGTTGGTTGTGATGCAGCGTCTGCAAGCTGATTGGCTAATCTTTGCCGGCATTCGGTTATAGCAGTTTGGAGAGATGCTAAAACAGTAGGTGGCAATGAATCTTTTTCTTCTGCTTCAGAAGCTATACGCTCACCTTCATCAAGGGTAGCTAAAGCTTCCTCTACTCTTCTTTCAGCTAACAAAACATCAAGAATATCAGGGAATTCGATTAACCAATTCTCTAGGTCTGAAGGATCTCTGTCCACATCTGAAGTAACACCATTTGAATATGAGCCACTTGGAACGGGGATAGACAATGATTCTACATTGACCCCATCAGCTAGACTGTGAATTAAGGTAGCCTGAGTAGATAGTAAGTTTCTTATCGATAG
Source organism: Flaveria bidentis (assembly GCA_018326385.1). NCBI lineage: Eukaryota > Viridiplantae > Streptophyta > Magnoliopsida > Asterales > Asteraceae > Flaveria > Flaveria bidentis. The sequence continues at coordinate 18,559 of BJCM01270114.1, forward strand.
TAGCTCGCCTTCTAAATCGGATATCTCTTTTGATGTGCTGAAAATTTTTAGCAATTAAATCATTAGCAGTGACATAGGCAGATAACAAGTACAAAACATTTTGGAATTCAATTTATCATTACTATGGAAGGGACCCACCGTATAAACGCTGTATAGTTTGCATATACACTCCTACGCATTTCCTCTGCAGAAGCTCTCTTCAGATCCACAAGATATGAGCATAATTGCCTTATCTCCTGGTAAGTGGATGAGGTACACCGTACATGTCAGTTATATTGCAACAAAATGAAAGATGCATCATATGCTAGATAATACACTTGAAATAAACAATGTACATAATGGGTGGGACATGGGATTCTTTAAGTTACTTGTGTGTACCCATGAATGTCAAACATGATTTATGGGATCAGCTTGTTCACATTAACGCTCTCAGCCAATTGCAGAGTTTAATGTGTTTATCTTCAGTTTTAAATATGTTTTTTAAAGCTGAGTTTCAAAGAAGAAAAAAAGTAAAGTTTAGTTTTTAAGTCTAGTATTCTGTATTCTCCTACCCATTCCATATAACAATTTATTCCTTTCATGTTAATCTTTAGAGTTATAATCGTCAATGTAGATTTCTTGCAAGATTTCTGATAATTGCCAACACATGTGTTTGCCATATCAGCATCGTGTGTGAGATGTATGTGCAGCTGTATAAGCGCCGCCTACACACCCATTTATGTAATAAAAAAATCATGTAATTAGAGCTTAGCTAAACTGGTTGCAGTACAGTGCTAATTGGCTGGAGAATGACTTGTTTTTTAGAATTTTTGGCTTTTTGTAGTTCTCAGTTCATGTTTCAAGGCTCCCACTATTCCTGTTCAAAAGGAAATACTAACACAAGCATCTAGCCGTTTATATGTATGGTACATAAACATGGATAAATTACAATGAGTGCGTCCAAATAATTATTTTTGCTCATTACATTTTCAGATTTTTTCCTTCGCTTCACTCCTCTTCTCATTATCTTTCCATTCATGTGTGTGTGTACTAGTCTCATCTGCGATCTGCTTGTTTTAGTAGTTGTATGCCATGTTGCTTTTGTTCCATATTGACTTTTCCTTAATATATTAAAGGCTCTTTATTCATGTGTTTGTAGGATATGGCATCATGTAGGATCTGAACAAGCGTATTGATGTATCATAAATACTTCAATGATAGTTCTTTGTTATGTTATTTCTCTTAATTATATCTGAAATTTTTATGTTTATTCATATAATCATATGCCAACTACATCTAGATTTTAGTAATTTTGGACTGCTCGAGGATCCAAACCTCAATTGTCATCTTAATAACATTTCATCAGTGTACTCATGAACAAAAACAAATAAAAACCGTTGCCTATGTTTTATAATATTTAGTATATTTGACAAACGTATTTCCAACTGTGTGCCAGTATATCTAATATTTGACGTCTAGGAGGAGCAAACAATGCAAAAGCAGCATCTTTACACAACCAATAATTGAGTTCTTGATATCTATAATACTAACTTTAATCTCAGTGCCAATATATCTAATATTTGATGTCTAGACTCGCACCGAGCCGGTGATATAAACGCATCATGGTAGGTGATGTGCAGTAGGCGGCCCATCACCTAATGCAGCGCCTTTCGGCAATTAATGGAAATTGACTGATATCCTCTGAACCAGCCACTATTTTAATAAGATTAACCAACCATTTCACAAATTGACCACAAAGACCACTTAATTTGCTGATTATAAAACAAGAAACTAAAAATTATAATTATTAGAACATATATGTACTTTTTCTTAAGTTCCGTGAAATAATTATTACGTTCATAGTGTATACAGGGGATAATCCCGTTGTCACATTTCTGTATTTAAGAGGTTTAGACTCCTTTTCTATGGTTAAAAGTGAAAGGACAAAATGATAGAATAGAGTTTGGCAATAAGATGTTTTAAGGGCTATTAACGTATGTTCCTAGTGAAGATGTCACCTTGTCAAGCATTATTATTCTTCACAAGTGCTTTACATTCAGAATCAGTAGGCATTGGGTTTTTTAGGTATGTAATGAGCTTATGAGCATTCCACAGTGCAATAAACAACAGAATCATGCATCCTACAATAATGATCCCAATCCACCAGCATAAGCATCCATCTCACAAATTCAACTTCCTATCATAATCAAATTGTCACATAGCCTACATCCACACCTACAAACTAAACTTCAACACAAAACACTCAACCAACATCCACACACCTACACGGCTACACTCTCAAACGGCATCACAATCAACACAACACCTACAACAATCCCTATCCGTCTATCCCTCCCTCATTATCCCTACCAACAGAATCAATCCAACACCAATTCAATCAATCCAAATCCACATACCTTCTCATTCAACGAATTACACTTGGAGTTCACAAACGCATCAGCGTCAAACTTATCCGACTTGAAGATATTCAGATTCTCCTCCAGCTTCGAGCCTGTCTCCTTCGAGTTGCTCTTCACCGGCGCACCGCCTCGTGACCTAGACGACACCTTCGAAGCCATATCGGTGAGTGATACGAGATCGAACGAACGTTAATTAGGGCTCGAATCGGTGGAATCAGTAGATGCAACCACCGGAGAATTGAAGTGGTGATTTGGTGAACTAATGGAGATATAAGATCTGATGATGATGATGATGATGATGTTGATGATGATGATGAAGATCAACGACGGTTGCAACGACGCCGGAAATCCACCGGAGAGAGAAAGGGGTGTTAGTTGGTTTGACAGGGGTAGACGATTATTATTATTATTGTATCTAATTATTGTTTTTGTTTTTGTTTTCGGTTTTTGGAGTTTTGGGTTCTTTCTTTGCGTTTTCTTTTTATTTTCTGTTTGGTTTATTGAGATGTTATTATTGTGGGATACTTGGATGTTGCTTTACAACTTGTTTGTTTGATTTTTAGGGTCAAAGTGTCAATTTCTTATATGAATAAATAATCTATGTTGTTTTGTTAAAAGAAAAATATTGTAACTTATGGATTTTAAAAACCTAGATAAAATGATTAAACGTAACTGGTTTGAAATTCAAGTAGTTATGTTTATAATTGGTTTTGACGGTTAAGTAGTTAAGTGCTATTTGAAATTTGAAGTAATTCATGTAAATCTAACCAATTGTTTAATATGTGTTATTTATTTTTTAAATTTGTAGTAGTCATGCATCTTTATCAAATAACTAATGATTTTTATCATTATAAAAGATTTAACTACTAGAAAGTAAAGATTTAAGAATATAAAAAATATCGATTTTAAAGGTAAACCATTAAAACCATACCATTAAAATACCAAACAAAATACCACTGGTTGGTTTAGCTAACTCCACCCTTAAACCTAGTTAAAGCTTCAACCCAAAATTTTCGTCAAAATCGATTTAAACGAACAAACACCGCACATAAGAGAAGTAATGTCTAGCATTTTGAATGCATTAGATACGGATAAGAGACAACTACCAATTAAACGTGTTAGAAAAATCTTCTTTCGGACAACCAAAAATAAAATTGTTAGCAAGAAACCATCAAACTAAGCAATGATATTATTATATATATGTTAATTTAAAAACTAATTGAACCGCTACTTATTGTTTTATCTTATATTTTGTTTATTTGTTTTAAAATGATCATGTCGGGTCAAACGTAATACGTTTCTTTCGATAGTATAAATCCAAGTTACTTTACGTTTTAAAATAAATTTAGTTTAAGACAAGTCGGATTGATTCTAACACATATTTTATCACGTCACAAACAGTGCCATTGCATGTGCTTTTTTTATATACATTTCTATTTTGTATACGTTTCAATATAAATTTGTTTGAAAAAAATCAAATCAAATATAATATTTTTTCATTCAGCAGTATAAATTCAAGTTGCTTTATGTATCGACGTAAAATTTCGTTTAAAAACAAATCAGGTTGATTGTAGTCTATACTTTATCACACCACGTATGGTAGAGCCACAACACACTACATGTAAAATAATTAGTTGTATTAATAGGGCTCAATTTCAATATTATATATTTAATGTATACATTTACTCTTTTAAAAGAACATTCATGGTCAAATTAGGTGGTGGCAATGGGTCAACATAGGATGATCACAAATCGAAGACAGCCTCACTGTTTATTATCTAAAGGTAATAGCGCACCTCAGAAACAAAATGTTGCTTTCAAATAAACTTCAATTCAACAAGTCACTACAAAGTTTATTAATTGCGGCATTGTTCAGTTCAAGAAGCAAGCCATTAAACTTCAAAGCAACGCCTTGGAATTCAGAGATCAGATCAACTTCCGTAAGAAATACAAAATGCATCATACTCCAGCCTCATTCTTCAGGAGTATCAGACCTAATAGCTGTTCATAAAGAATAAAGACAAAAAGTCAGGATTTGTTACAATATAATAACAATGATTCATTTCATAAACAAACACAAACTATCTTCTGCATTAACATCAGAGCAATTGTGACGAATGTCATAGAACATCAAAGGGGAGAAAATTCTACACAAGGATCGAAATCAAGAAAACATGTATCCAAAGATATGCCGGATATGCTCAAACAATGTTCACAAGAAGGCAGCAGAATGATGTTTTTAGCCATGTAAGTCACTTCGTTTATTCATCTCAACTAAAGGTGGCAGATCTGGGTAACAGGTTAAAACATGTTCGGGACATAGCCTGTAGTGTTTAGAACAGATTGAAAAGGATTGGATAGTACACTTTCTGTTTTTTTATAAAAAAAAACAATCTTTTAATGATTAATTGATGTGTCGAATATGATTAATGTGTAGTATTTTAATAGTCTAATTTCTTTTAATAAATGATTTGGGTGGTTTATGCATTAAAAGTACACTTTGGGTGAGTTCTGACAGTTTTGAACATTTTCATTGTAAGCTAACTTCTATAACATTTACCCATTCGACCCGTTAAAGAGTGTTCATAACCAAAATCAACCATTTAAATTGGTCATCTCTAATCCCAAACCTACTTTGCAACCTAAATGAGCTTAGAGAAACTATATCACTATATGATAAAACAGAAATCAAACAGGTATATTTTCTAGGAAAATTTATATTTCGTGAACCCACTTTCTCACTCAAATGGCTCTCTTAGCCCCTGTATAGTTCAGGGTTATATCAGCAATTAGACAAATGAGGGTAGGACCATAAACTGTAACATATGTCTAGATTGTAGATGATGCTATCATGTATTTGTAAAATTGAGCCTAAGCGCCTAGCATAAAGAAAACAATTACGTGTATATAAACTGATAAGATTTAGGATTTTCATACCATGAACAATATAAGTTCACACATATAAACTGTTTCAGGAATAAGTTAGTTGTCTTGGGATAGCTAAACTCAACAAGATTCGCTTTAATTTCAACAATTTTTATTTCTTGATGAGAGCAGAATAGCAGATTACTTATTAGGCATCTTTGAAGGTGATATATCCAACCAATTTTCTTACAGAGTACAGACACTTATTGGGTTATATTTTATCTGTAATATAACACATCAGCAAAAAAGAATAGCTAAAAGGATAATAGGTTAAATGGGTCGAAACTCACTCAAAGTGTATTTTAAAAGCAGTAATATCTTAAATCACCTTATTTAAAAAGACTGATCTATTATTGTACAAACATAATTTTGATAATCATATTTTATATTTTTATCACACTAAGTAATTGTAAGACAACTTTCCAAATGTACAAAAGAAAAGTGTCTGTTGATCAACCCAACCATCCCATATTATCACCGGTATATCAACCGTCAATGAGTTATGCGCCAGCCACAGTAATTTTCTGGCACAGCACATCAATTGAAAAACTAATGCAATATCATTGATAAAAACTATATGTTGCATAAATTGAGAACACCACTGATGTGGTCTAAAATATATATGCATTATATGAATATTCCTTTCACTTTGAATAAGTTTTGGATTAAATTGTGTAGATGAATTACTTCTAACTGGTTTATATTTAGATTTTGAATATTTTAAGAGACCATAAACTTAATATATATTTTGAGTAAACTTAAAACCGACAAGTGGTTGAATTTATCTATCTAAGTCAATATAAAACTTGAAACTTAAAATATCAAAACAAAAGTAA
>BJCM01270116.1:0-19335 GCA_018326385.1 Flaveria bidentis
GATATTATCTATGTGTACGTATGTTGTATGATCGCATGAAAGTAAAGAACGGTTTTAACGAAAGAAAAGTATGTTTTATTTTATAAAACTAGAACTCACTCAGCAACACTGACTTTGATGTGTTTCCAGTTGGCAGGTAATGATTGCTGAGGATGGCACGAGGTGGCTACTCAGCTCTTTTGGGATGGCATCCATTTATATAATGCTTTTGTGATGTAATGCAACAATGTATTTTGTAATAGGTTAACGATGTATTATTTTGCAAAGGCTACTATATGGAAATGAAATGTCATTTTTAAATGTTTTCGCTGCGATGCTTTATGAAATACAAATGTAATTGTATGTCATATGTGCGATGAGGATCCAACTGTAAGCGTCCCGGGAACGGGACCTTACAAGTTGGTATCAGAGCCAAAGTTTAAGTGAAATGGGTAAATTTTCAAAATAAACCTTAACTTAAACTGAGAATGGGACGAAAGGGGTTGGGATGCCAATATGAGTAGATGCGTGCCATCAGGTATTTTTGTAATGACAACCGGTATTATGTGCGCATGGTATGTGGTTATGTGTTGTTTGTGAATTTAAATACTGATGTAGTCAGGATAGGTAATGCTCGGGGTGTGAAGAGTAAAGTAAGTGGCTAATCATAACTGGCCACTGTATTTAGGGACTTACTATACTTGACATAAACTGAGCTGTTCCCTTGAATGACCGTGTTAGTGTTTGAATCTTTCAGTGTGCGTGTGTATGGCTGGCGGTAGATCTTCGAAAGCTTCACATGGTGGAGGTCACAGTGCCGAACCGCGACCCAAGATTTCACACCCCCGCTAAGAGCGAAAACACGGGGATGTAACGTGACGGGATCGTCATAACACATGGTAAGCAATAGAGATGCAATATAAGTAATGATGACAAAGCGTGTCATGACGACACCCGACACAAAGGAGACTTGTGTCGTGTTCAGTCAATATTTACGACAACATAGTCATATGCATAACATGATAAATGATTCACATAAACAAAGGAGATAACATAGTATTGTATTTCCCACAACCCGGGAGCAAGTTACAAAAGTATGATATTGTTTAAAACAGACTACAACAACATCCCAAAAAGACAATGCTCATTAAGTATGTTTAGTCCCAAAATGCATCCTAGGGTCTTCACTAAGGCAGCACACCTAGATCTTCATTTAGCATTGTCACCTGAAAAGATATGCTCAAAATGGTCAACAAAATTGTTGGTGAGTTCACAGGTTTAAGTAGTAAATAAGTAATTGATGTTGTATAGTAATTGTTGCGGAATACCATGTACATAGTTATAAGTAAGCAAAATCACATGAAATGAGCTTTACAACCAAACCTAACGACGTACACACAGAATCTTGTCGGAATATATTCACCCAAGGCCCGTTCCTGGCTACTATTGGTACTAACTAGTATACTAACAACAAGGGTGGGGGTGTCAACCCAGTAGTACTACCAATACCTATCCGTCGATTCCCACACTAGAATTAAATGGTTGTAAAGAAAGTACCACACAGCGAACTCAAGCATGTATCAGATAAGTACTCACAAACAGTAACACGTTCCAAGTATGCAAATTGTATGTAAGTTGTACAACATAGAAAACGGGTGAGCATACTTTTCCCCCAAGTTTATAAATGATTGAAAAGTTGTATAAGCATAAAAAGGGGCTATGAAACTCACTTGTTTAGTGGTAAGTATGAATGATCAAAGTTTCTCAAGTGTTGTATGTAATGAACGGTCAAACACCTATTGATAGTTATCGTTAAGCATTAATGATAAGCATAAAGTAAATGACGACGTTCGGTCGATTTAGGTTGTATCGATTCGGTCGCGTGCAACACACACAAGCTGACACACGTATTAGATCTTATGTAGATCTAAGTACTAGAAACCGTCGCCATTGCCGGTGATATTGTGTAAAAGATCCATTGTTATAAGAGAAGTATTTGTTAAATATTAGTAGTCATAAATAGGTTTTTGATAATTGTAAAATGTTAGGTCGGATATGATCAACATCGACACTCCATGTCTTGTCACGACCTCTTTGATGTACAATCTCGCCAACTTATCCATTTTGTAGTCTTCTTGGATCGACAAGAAATGAGCTGACTTCGTCATCCGATCCACTACGACCCATAATGAGTCATGCCCGTTGCTCGCTTTAGGGAGTTTGGTAATAAAATTCATGGTTATGTTCTCCCATTTCCACTTGGGAATCACAGGTTGCTGCAATAATCCCGATGGTTTCTGATGTTCAGCTTTAACTTTCGAGTATGTCAAGCATCTGCTTACGTACATAGCAATGTCTTTCTTCATGCCTGGCCACCAATATAGATCCTTAAGATCGTGGTACATCTTGTCTGCCCCAGGATGAATAGAAAACCGTGTCTTGTGCGCTTCATCCATGACCAAGGTATGTACATCTCCCTATCTGGGTACCCATATACGATCCATGAAGTACTGTACACCATCATCCTTGCAACTCATTTGTTTATCCAACCCTCAGAATTATTCTCCCGCAAGGTTTTCTTCTTTCAACGCCTCGCTTTATGCAATTTGGATCTAATCTTTCAAATTCATTTGAATCATCAATCCCAATGCTCGAGCACATAGTGGTTTCGCGCGTTCTTTGCAGCTTAAAGCAACAGCCACCACGTTCGCTTTCCCCGGACGATACCAGATTTCATAATCGTAGTCACTAAGAAGCTCTACCCAACATCGTTGACGCATATTAAGCTCCTTTTGATCCAGGATATGTTGGAGGCTCTTATGATCTGTGTAGATGATGCATTTGGTTCCATACAGGTAATGCCTTCATATGTTAAGTGCAAATACTACAGCGCCCAACTCCAAATCATGGGTTGTATAGTTCTTTTTGTGCACCTTAAGTTTTCGCGAAGCGTAGGGAATCACCTTATCCTTCTACATTAGTACAGATCCCAATCCTTGATGTGAAGCATCGCAGTATAGCACAAAATCGTCAGTTCCATCTGGGAGGGACAATATCGGTGCGTTGCAAACATCTCTTTCAACGTTTGGAACGCTTGTTCTTGTGCATGTACCCAATCAAACTTCTTGTCTTTCTTGGTCAACAGCGTTAACGGTTGAGCGATCTTTGAAAAGTCCGCGATGAAGCGACGATAGTACCCGGCCAATCCTAAGAATTGTCGTATCTCTAATGGTGTCTGGGGTGCATCCTATTTCTTCACCGCTTCGATCTTGCCGGGATCTACGTGAATCCCATCCTTGTTAACCACATGAACCAAAAACTTCACTTCCCGCAACCAGAACTCACACTTTGAGAACTTGGCGAAAAGTTTCTCTTCCCGTAACAGTTCTAGAATTGCCCGAAGGTGTTCTTCGTGATCCTCTTTCGATCAGGAGTAGATAAGTATATCGTCTATGAATACGATCACAAACTTATCCAAGTAAGGTTTACAAACCCGATTTATTAGGTCCATAAACACTGCTGGTGCATTAGTCTACCCGAACGGCATGACCAAGAACTCATAGTGCCCATAACGAGTCCTAAACGCTGTTTTCGGTATGTCCTCCTCAAAAACCTTTAGTTGATGATATCCAGAACGAAGGTCAATCTTGGAGAAATACGAAGCTCCTTGTAGCTGGTCAAACAGATCGTCGATCCTAGGGAGAGGATGCTGATTCTTCACGGTTAACTTGTTCAACTCACGGTAATCGATACACATTCAGAACGACCCATCTTTCTTTTTGACAAAAAACACTGGTGCTCCCCATGGTGAGTGACTCGGCCGAATAAATCACTTCTCCAGTAGTTCCTGTAACTGACTAGGTAATTCCTGCATTTCAGACGGCGCTAACCGATATGGTGTCTATGCTACCGGTGTAGCTCCAGGAACCAACTCTATATGAAATTTCACCTGTCGTGGAGGAGGCAAACCAGACAAGTCATCGGGAAATACATCTGGGTAGTCCCGCACTATCAGAATATCTTCCAATTTCCTCTCTTCTTCCTTCTTTTCTACCACATGAGACAGAAAAGCGTAGCACTGTTTTCGTAAACTTCGGCGTGCTTTCATGCACGAGATAAGCTTTAAGTTTCTTCCCGGTTGTTCTCCTTGAATTCTGACTACCTCCCTGTCTAACATGGGGATTCGTACTACTTTGTCCCGACAAACAATCTCAGTTCCATGTTTCGATAACCAATCCATTCCCACAATCACATCGAAACTTCCTAACTCAAAGGGTATCAAGTCTATATCGAAGGCATGGTCCTCCAATATCATCGAGCACTTTCTAATGATTTCATTGGCGTGAACAACCCTACCATTGTCCATTTCTACGAAGTAGCTAGTTTCTAGTCTACTAGGACTCAAATCAAGCAATTGCACAAACTCAGAAGATATAAAGCTATTGTCTACTCCAGTATTAATTAATATAGATGCGAAGTGATTATTGAATAAGTGCGTACTCGTGACAACATTCGGGTCCTGACGGGCATCGTTGGCTCCAATGAGGAATGCACGTCCCTAAGCTGTATTTCCTTGATTCGCCGGTCTTTGATTTCCAGCTATGGCCATCACCAGTTGCCGGTTGTTCCCTTGTTGACCCGGCGCCCGATTCAGTCTGGGGCACATGTTTCTGTAGTGATCAAGGCTTCAACACTCATAACAGCCTCTAGCATTCCCAGCGGGGTTAACCGCGTTGACCGGTGCCACCAGATTCGGCGCTGTTCTGCAGTCTTTTGCTAGATGCCCCGGGCGTCTACAGTTCACGCACACCCAGCACGGCATTGCTGGGGGATGATGGAAGTTGCACCTATCACATTTCGGGTGCGGCCCAACATACTCTCTCTTGCCTTGTGTCACGGCCACAAAATTTCTGATTGTCTTGGCCCTTTTGTCAAACATCTCGGCACCAAACCGGCTCGTTTCCCTAACATCTTTTCTCTTCTCTGCTCCTCTTTCCAATACCCCTGTTCTCACCATCTCGTCAGTCAGAGCGCTAGCCTTCTGAATTGCGCTCTGGATCGTAGGAGGAGCAACTGCTATTACCATTGCCCGGATTTGAGGCGAAATTCCCCAAATATACCTCTCGATCCTCTTTGATTCCAGAGTGACCAAATGTGGAACCAATCTTGCCAAATCATGAAAACGATCAGTGTATGTTGCGTGCCTAGCCCCACCATAGCATGATTCCAAAATTCATGCTCCAGTTTCTGCATCTTGTTGAGGGGGCAATATTCCTCAGTGATTAAGGCCTTAAACTCATCCCATGACATTTGCATTGCTGATTATCTTCCCCTAGCCTGAACCTGAGTGTTCTACCAAGTTAGAGCTTTGCCCTGTAGTGAACACATGGCATACTTGATTTTCTAGCTGTCGAGGCATTCACTGATATCGATCACCGCCTCCATCTTCTCAAGCCACCTGGTCAGGGCTATCGCTCCACCCTTTCCATCAAACTCTTTCGGTTTGCAGGCCACAAACTCCTTGTACAAACACCCCCTTCTAGCATTAACAACTCCAGTCTCATTACTGGCTGTACCACCATTCCCGGTCTCCTGGTTACTCTCGTTCCTAGTCGGGTTCCCATTATCCTCATTATCATTGCCACCATCCCCGTAAGGGTGGTGATTTTGAAGAGCATCGCTCACTTGGGCCACAATAGTCGGGATCAGTGCGGCTAGCTGTTGAGTGATCAGAGCTGCCACGTTAGTGTTTCCTGTTCCCTGATTGTTGCTGGCAGGGCCATCATTTGCTCTTGGTGCTCTACCTCTGCCTTTGCCTCTGCCCCTCAGGGCTTCACTTTCGCCACTGTTACTGCGGGTAACTCATCGAGGTGGCATTTTCTAATCATAGAAGTAGTAAACACATAAGCTTTAACCATTTCAAAGCATATTAACATACCACTCATCAAAATCCAGCATTCCAAGTTAATATAACACTTGTTGTTACCACACATCACATACAAGTCGTGTAGTTCTCACACCAAGAATTGGTAATGTTCCAACAGTAATCCATCATAATAATTGCAAACCCATGCATATAATCACGTTAGTCTAGCGAAGGTTGTATATCTCCTTCTCTTTCGAGGTTTCAGACATAACCTCCTCAGGGTAAATCCCAATGTCCAAGGTCAAGCGCAATAGCATGATCTGTGGAGATCTCTTCGGGTTTAATACCCGGGTTTGATAAACCAACTCGGCGCGCAGAGGGAACGGAAGATTCGATAGAAGCATCCCATAAAGAGTGAGCACAAGGGCTCTCTCATAGGGTGAAAAGATCACAAGGCAGATAGATAAACGAATCAAGTAAAAAGGAACACATACATGAGATATAAAATGCACACAGATCCTAGCATGTAAATCTACATGAAGGTTCCTAGGTTATAGTCTAGGTCAAGTGAATTTCCTAATTCTCTATAACCAATGGCTCTGATACCAGTCTGTCACACCCCCGCTAAGAGCGGAAACACGGGGATGTAACGAGACGGGATCGTCATAACACATGGTAAGCAATAGAGATGCAATATAAGTAATAATGACAAAGCGTGTCATGACGACACCCGACACAAAGGAGACTTGTGTCGTGTTCAGTCAATATTCATGACAACATAGCCATAAGCATAACATGATAAATGATTCACATAAAGAAAGGAGATAACATAGTATTGTATTTCCCACAACCCGGGAACAAGTTACAAAAGTATGATGTTGTTTAAAACAGACTACAACAACATCCCAAAAAGACAATGTTCGTTAAGTATGTTTAGTCCCAAAATGCATCCTAGGGTCTCCAATAGGGCAGCACACCTAGATCTTCAATTAGCATTGTCACCTGAAAAGATATGCTCAAAATGGTCAACAAAATTGTTGGTGAGCTCGCAGGTTTAAGTAGTAAATAAGTAATTGATGCTGTATAGTAATTGTTGCGGAATACCGTGTATACAGTTATAAGTAAGCAAAATCACATGACATGAGCTTTACAACCAAACCTAACGACGTACCACAAAATCTTGTCGGAATATATTCACCCAAGGCATGTTCCTGGCTACTGTTGGTACTAACTAGTATACCAACAACAAGGGTGGGGGTGTCAACCCAGTAGTACTACCAATACCTATCCGTCAGTTCCCACATTGGAATTAAATAGTTGTAAAGAAAGTACCACATAGTGAACTCAAGCATGTATTAGATAAGTACTCACAAATAGTAACACGTTGATTCCAAGTATGTAAATTGTATGTAAGTTGTACAACATAGAAAACGGGTGAGCATACTTTTACCCCAAGTTTATAAATGATTGAAAAGTTGTATAAGCATAAAAAGGGGCCACAAAACTCACTTGTTTAGTGGTAAGTATGAATGATCAAAGTTTCCCTAGTGTTGTATGTAATGAACGGTCAAACACCTATTGACAGTTATCGTTAAGCATTAATGATAAGCATAAAGTAAATGATGATGTTCGGTCGATTCGGGTTGTATTGGTTCGGTCGCGTGCAACACACACAAGCTGACACACATATTAGATCTTATGTAGATCCAAGTACTAGAAACCGTCGCCATTGCTAGTGATATTGTGTAAAAGATCCATTGTTATAAGAGAAGTATTTGTTAAATATTAGTAGTCATAAATGGGTTGTTGATAATTGTAAAATGTTAGGTTGATTTGATTTGGAATAGTATTTGTGGCCTTGATAGCGTTGACTTTAATCTTTGTGGTCGAGCAATGGCAACCATGTTGATGTTACCTTATCATCACACGACATTCAAGAAGGAATTCACACACACAACATCTTCAATCACACGACGGGACCAGACGCACAACTCAATACTCCATTCGCACGAATCAACCCTCATTCGTACGAATCAGCTTCATTCGTACGATTGAACCATCATTCGTGCGACTGGCATTCATTCGTACCACACAGTACCCAATCGCACGACTCAACCTCCATACACACGAATCAACCTTCTTTTGTACGAATCAGCTTCATTCGTACAATTGAACCTCCATTCGTACAATTGGCCTTCAGTCGTGCGATACACGCACAATCGCACACATTCATTCGGTCGCAGACTTAATCGCATGCATACACTCATCCGCATTGAATTAATCGCACACATTCATTCAATCGCCCGACTCAGCCGCACGACATACCCAGTCGCACAACTTAGTCGCCCGAATGACACAGTCGCACGACTCACCCAGTCGCACAGCTCAGTCGCATGACAGACCCGATCGCTAGAATGACCGATTCGCGACTGCAGCTGTGCAGAGCAGCCTTCGGCTGCTCTGAGCACGAGTTTTACATAACAAGGACTTCCAGAAACACACTACAAACATACACAAACAAGAAAAACACGCATAAAGACATCACACGCACCCACACGACCACATGTGTCCGGGTTGGACCCGAACACCTGAAAACCTAAGTGGAAAGCAGTGAAAAGGAAAGAAAAGGGACGACCAAGGTCTTCTACCTGCAAGAATGGAGTAGACTCGGTTGTAGTCGAAGTCTAGACGAAGAAAACGGGACCAAACGGGGCGGTTTTGGTGCAAGGAAGAAGATGAAAGTGAAGAAGAGAATGAAGAAGAAGAAGATGAAGAATGAAGGCTAGGGCTGGAAATGGGGTTTATATACCCAGCCCTAGTTTGCAAATTGACACACTTGGTCCCTGCACTTAGCCCCCGAGTTTCCCAAATTTTTTCGGTTGAAAATGAGATTAATAGGTTAGTTATATTGATGATAAAAATGTATTTAATGATAATTGGTATCTTAAAATGGTTTTATAAATGAAAATTACATTATACATAAAAAACGATGAACTAAGTGATAATGATGGTGAAATTTGTAAAAGTTTTAAGCATATCATTCGTTGACGATAAGAACACAAGAATAAGGACGATAAAGCAAGTATGATATCCACACGAACAGTTAATGAAGATGAGGAATGAACGATCAAGGAAAAGTTAACGAAAACCGCATTAATTGACGGACCTTATGGTGACGGATGTCACACAAGAGGGGAAGACCCAGAGTTGAAAAGGTGGTTCCTGAAGAACCCGAAACCCCTCATCCGGAGGGTGGTGATGAGAGTGCAAACTTGAGAGCCTCGGTAAAGGAAGCTGTTGTTGAGGAAGTCCACTAGGTCATGCAGACGATCTTACCGTCTGTAGTGACCGAAGTTATCAAAGCTGTACGGGAGGGGGAGAAGAAGTAAAGAAGTAGACCTACTGGCGAACAGAGACAACCCGAGACTGAAACAGTCATCTCCGATGACGAAGAAGAATAAGAAGAAGAAGAGCCCGTGCAGTAGGTGACACGAGGCTGTAATTATGGGGCGTTCCAACGGTGCAAGCCCCCTACTTTTGATGGAAACGACACTGCTGCTGCTGCTCATTGGTGGGTGAGAGAAATGGAAGCTGTCTTAAATATCAGTGAGTGTCGGGAGGACCAAAAGGTGAAGTTTGCTGCTCATTCTTTTGTGGACTCAGCTTTATGTTGGTGGGACAATATTGTCCAAGCTGAGGGTAACCGGGCAATCGGGAGAATGAGATGGTTAGAGCTAAAGAAGTTGGTGATTGAGGAGTTCGGTCCTCATAAAGAAATGGATAGAGTTAAGAGAGAATTCCTACAGCTGGAGGCGGGAACCATGAAACACCAACAGTACACCACAAAGTTCAACGAGATGGCACGTCTGGTGCCGAATCAGGTGACACCTCTGTCTTGAAAGATCAAGAGGTATATTCAGGGCTTGCCAGCAGATATTCGCAGGCATATGATCGCTGCCCGACCGAGCAGTTTAGGTCGGCGGTGGACTTGGCAGGTAGATTATATGATGAAAGGGCCGTGGTGGTGGTGGCTGAAGGTGGCAGGAAAGGTGGTGGTGATCGAAACTGGAAGGGGAAGAGGTTTGGTTGGGATGATACCCCGATGGGTAAAAAGAAGGCAAGGGTGGACGACCGCCGTGTGGTCGCGTCGGGTGCGGGTGCGAAGAAGTGTGGTAGGTGTGGGAGAGAGCATAGTGAGGAATGTAGGTTTGGGTCGAACTTGTGCTTTAAATGTGGGAAGGGGGGCACATGGCAAGGGACTGTCGTATGGTCCAGTGCTTTAACTGTGGTGAAGAGGGTCACATAAGTAAGGATTGTAAGAAGCCGAGGGCGGAGGGCTCTGGGCGAAGAAGACGAGAAGTGAAGGGCCAAGGACGAGCGCCAAGGCATTCACTATGACATAAGGGGAAGCTAGGACGGACCCTGATGTCGTGTACGGTACGTTTCTGGTGAACTAAACTTTAGCTTCTGTGTTATTTGATTTGGGTGCCAGTAAAAGTTTTATTTCTGCTACTTTCTGTGCTAAGTTGCCTGTTAGTAGTAGACGTGTTGATGCGCCTTTTGATGTAGAAACTGACATAGGTAAGTCTACTAGGATTTCTGAGATGATAGAGAACTATGATGTGGAGCTAGAAGGTCATAAGTTTCTTGTTAGACCGTTCATGATGACCCTAGGTGGTTTCGATTTGGTTCTTGGGATGGATTGGTTGGCGGACTCCGAGGTGAACATTGTGTGTCGCAAGAAGATGATTCATTTGACAGCGCCTGACGGGAGTTTGGTAACTGTTTATGGGGATCGGGTTGCTATGATCCCGAAGGTAATATCAATGGCAGTGGCGAGGATGTGTATGAGGTGTGGATGTAGTGCCTATTTGGCCTATGTAAAGGATGTGGATACGCCAACACCACAACTGTCTGATGTACCGGTTATGTGTGACTTTCCGGACGTGTTCCTAGAAGACTTACCAGGAGTGCCACCTGACAGAGAGATTGAGTTTCAGATTTATCTGATACCGGGTGCCCAGCCTGTTGCCAAGGCACCGTATCGGTTGGCTCCGACGGAGATGGAGGAATTGATGGAGCAATTGCAAGAGTTGCTTTATAAGGGGTTCATTAGACTGAGTATCTCTCCTTGGGGTGCTCCGGTCCTGTTTGTGAAGAAGAAATACGGTAGCATGAGGATGTGCATTGACTACCGTGAGTTGAACAAGCTGACGGTGAAGAACCGATACCCCTTAACGAGGATATATGATTTGTTAGATCAGCTTCAAAGTGCTAGTTGGTTTTCAAGAATAGACCTTCGATCTGGTTACCATCAGTTGAAATTGAAAGAGCAGGATGTTCCTAAAACAGCTTTTCGCACGTGCTATGATCACTATGAGTTTCTTGTCATGTCTTTTGGTTTGACCAATGCGCTAGCTGCTTTTATGGATCTGATGAACCGTGTGTGTCGGCCAGTGTTGGATAAATCAGTGATTGTGTTTATTGATGATATCCTGATTTATTCAAAGAGCGAGATTGAGCATGCCGGTCACATTTAGGAGGTGTTGGAGACGCTGAGAAAGGAGAAGTTGTACGCCAAGTTCCCTAAGTGTGCGTTTTGGTTACACGAGGTTCAATTCTTAGGTCATGTGGTGAATCCTGACGGGATTATGGTGGACCCGGCAAAGGTGGAGGCAGTGATGCAATGGAAGTCTCCAAAGATGCCATCCGAGATTCGTAGCTTTTTGGGTTTGGTGGGCTACTATAGGAGATTCATTCAAGACTTCTCCAAGATTGCTTCTCCACTAACTAAGTTGACCCGGAAGGATGTGAAGGTTGTATGGGTTCATGCTCAAGAGAAGGCGTTTGATGAATTGAAGGCGAGATTGACTCAAGCTCCTGTTCTGTCATCACCCGATGGAAGTGAAGATCTGGAGGTTTATTCTGATGCTTCCTATTCGGGGTTGGGTTGTGTGTTAATGCAGAGAGGAAAAGTTATAGCCTATGCATCCCGACAGTTGAAGATTCATGAGGTCAACTACCCTACTCATGACTTGGAGCTAGCAGCCGTGATCTTTACATTAAAAATTTGGAGGCACTATCTTTACGGGATGAAGTGCACCATTTTCACCGACCACAAGAGCTTGAAGTACTTCTTCGAGCAGAAAGATCTGAACATGAGGCAGAGACGATGGTTGGAGCTTATAAAGGATTATGATTGTGAGATCCATTACCATCCGGGCAAAGCCAACATGGTGGCTGATGCCCTTAGCAGAAAGGAGAGGCCCGAGCCGATTCAGGTGAAAGCGTATCAACTAATCATGACCTTTGACGTGACGAAGCAAGTTAAAGAGATTCAAGATGAGGCATTGAAGGTAGATCATCTTAACTCGGAAAGAATGAGAGGTCTGGTTGGGGAATTGGGTGAAAACACACTTGGTGTTAAAACCCGATTTGGATGGGTGTGGATTCCTCGTTTTGGGGATCTACGGGTGAAGATTTTGGATGAAGCTCACAAGACACGATGCTCCATTCATCCAGGTGTCACAAAGATGTATCAAGACATGAAGAAGGATTACTAGTGGTCGGGTATTAAACGTGACGTGGTGGAGTATGTGAGTAAGTGCCTTACTTGTCTACAGGTGAAGGCCGAGCATCAGAAACCGTATGGGAAGATCCAACCTTTGGATATACCGGAATGGAAGTGGGAGCACATCACCATGGATTTTATTACGAAGTTGCCACGTACTCCAAAAGGGTATGATGCCATATGGGTGATTGTGGACAGTCTGACAAAGAGTGCTCACTTCCCACCGATCCGCGAGACATATTCATCGGAAAGGTTGGCGGAACTATTCATCAAGGAAATTGTAACTTGTCATGGTGAGCCGGTTTCTATTGTATCTGATCGTGACACCCGGTTTACATCCAAATTCTGGAAGAAATTCCACGACGCCATAGGGACGAGGCTACATATTAGCATGGCTTATCATCCCCAAACTGATGGTCAGTCAGAAAAGACCATTCAGAGATTGGAAGACATGCTTCGGGCATGTGTGATTGATTTTGGGGGAAGTTAGGATGACTACCTACCGTTAGCCGAATTCTCATACAATAACAGCTATCATGCCAGCATTGGTATGCCACCATATGAGATGTTATACGGTAGGAGATGCAGAACACCCGTTTCTTGGGGTGATATTGGTCAGAAGGAGTTGGGGAGCATCAACGTGATTGAGGCTACGACTGAGAAGCTTGAGAAGATCAAAGCCTTCATGAAGACAACCAAACATAGACAGAAGTCGTATGCTGATAAACGACGCTGACCGATTGAGTTCCAGGTGGGTGACCGGGTTATGTTGAAGGTCTCACCTTGGAAGGGTATCATTCGTTTCCGAAAGCGGGACATGTTGAGCCCAAGGTATATAGGCCATTTCTGAATCATTGCTCGAGTAGGAGAGGTGGCCTATAGATTGGAGTTACTAGATGAGTTAAGTGGAATTCACCCGACATTCCATGTATCTCATCTGAGAAAGTGCTTGGCAGGTGTAGACATGATTGTTCCACTGGAGGATATCGAAGTAGACGAACAACTCAATTATGTGGAGCAACCAGTGGCAATCATCGATTGAAAAGAGAAAAGGCTGAGAAATAAAGTGGTTCCTCTGGTGTGTGTACAGTGGAAGCATAGGAAAGGATCCGAGTCAACATGGGAGACTGAGGAAGAAATGAGATAGCATTACCCACGTTTGTTTGAGGAATAACAGGTTTCAGGGACGAAACCTATTTAAGGGGGGTGGACTTGTAACACCTGGAAATTTTCTTTGAAGCCGACGAAAGAAAAAAAAAGAAAAAAAATCCAAAGTCGAGGGACCAAACTCGCCAACGAGAGAAAGTTGGGTATGTGGTGATATTTGTAGGGAGAGGGCAGCCATTACCCTCTCCCCACACTCATATTTTCAGCCAAAAGAAAGAGGAGAAGAGAGAAAGAAGAGAAAAAGGAGAGAAAAAGGTTGGTTCGGGTAGATTCAATCTCGAAAATCGTCGAGTAACGGGTCAAATCGAAGCTCTTCTCGTTGTGGTCGTTTTTGTGAGTTCTAGGACCCCTCCTTTAAACGTTTTGAATGATTTGGGGCTGGAACACATCTGAAAAAAATCAGGTTTTTATGTGTGTGTGTGTTTGACCCGTTTGTGTTTGTGTATGTGTGTGTATGAATCGTTTGGGTCTTGCTTTTGAGCTTGTGTGTGCTTGAATGGTGTTGTGGTATGCATTCCTAAGGCTTAGGATGTTTATTTGGGCTTAGAATGGGTTTAGATGAGCTTGGAGGTCGAAAATGGCAGATTGGGTTCGGGATGAACTGCATTCTGCACCAGCTAGGGCTAGGCGACCGAATGAAGGCCATACGGCCGAATGAGGTGCGATTGGGGTTCATTCGAACGATTGAGAGCTCATTCGCACGATTGGGGCCAGTCGCATGGGGTGTCATGCGACTAGGGTCCAGTCGCATAAGTGCTCATCCGCATTAGCTTCACCCGCATGAGATCCATTCGCACGATTGGGTGTTCATTCGCATAGGTGTTCATCCGCATTGGTCCAATAGCATGATGTTCAGTCGCATGGGGACCGTGCAATTGAAGGGTGTCCATACGCCCAAATAGGGCTGTTGCACCTGAGGAAAAAGTGTAGTTTAACTTCTGACTTTCGGGGGAAAGTGCAGATGTAAGTTTTGACATAAAGGTTCCCGTAAGTTCATGTAAGATGACTATTGAGGCATTAGAGAGCATGTTGGGGATGATGGTGATGATGTTTCATGATTATGCATGTTATGTATGTATGATGTTGCTTTGTATGATGCTCATGACTGTGTATGACATGTTCCTTATGATGTATGTTTATCTTTCCGTGGCTTTACGATAAATGTTAATGAATGAAGTGAAAGTATTATGTAACTTAAAGTGAAAGATAAAGAAAAGAGGAACATAAAGTAAGAATGCATGCATTAATAAATGAGGAAAGTAAAGAAAGTCTTTTAAGCACTGTATGTCGGGACACGCCATTAAAAGGTGTTAGCCCAACGGTGTGCGGGTTCGCTACCCCGGGATGATGCACATCAGAGTCTTTCTTTGTGATTGACCATATGTATGGAACCATTGTTGCTTGCCTTTGGTACTGTGACCAGAGGTGTTGGGCACCGTGAATGAAGGTCTATTATAGGCTTAGATCCAGTATCATGAGCATTAAGGGCATAGCACATGGCAATGGTATACCTAAACTTTATCTTAGGTACTGTGGCCAGAGGTCCGGTGCACCGTGAATGAAGGTCTATGATAGGCTTAGGCCCAGTATCATGAGCATAAAGGGTAAAGTTCATGGTGATAACGAAAGGAAAAGATGTAATGATGAACGAACGAATGAAAGAAAGAATGAATGAATGAACGGAAGTTAACGAATGATGAAGATAATAATGATATTATCTATGTGTACGTATGTTGTATGATCGTGTGAAAGTAAAGAACGGTTTTAACGAAAGAAAAGTATGTTTTATTTTATAAAATTAGAACTCACTCAGCAACGCTGATTTTGATGTGTTTCCAGTTGACAGATAATGATTACTGAGGATGGCATGAGGTGGCTACTCAGCTCTTTTGGGATGGCATCCATTTATATAATGCTTTTGTGATGTAATGCAGCAATGTATTTTGTAATAGGTTAACGATGTATTATTTTGCAAAAGCTACTATATGGAAATGAAATGTCATTTTTAAATGTTTCCACTGTGATGCTTTATGAAATACAAATGTAATTGTATGTCATATGTGCGATGAGGATCCAACTGTAAGCGTCTCGAGAACGAGACCTTAAACAATGGTTGAATCTTAATTGTTTCATTATGTGCAAACTTTCTACACAATAAAAATAATTATTTCTAGAAGAAATTAACTCAAAGAAAATTGACAAGTTTTGCATAGTAGAAAAAGAAAGAAAAGTGGCTAGAAAATTGTGTCTGCACGTGTATGTGGGTGTGTGAAAAAGTTAAAATAAGACCTTGCATCAAACTAATATTGATATATGGGAAACAACTACAACCTATTGTTTATCATGTTTGTTTATGATGTTGGCTTAATCTTGATCAGGTCAAGTTACGAGTCACAGGTCTAGTATTTAAGTCATGTGTTTTATTTAATTTATGCAGCAATTTTAGCTTTAAAAAGTCTAAGAAGTAGAGTAATGGGCACTAAGTAATGAGCCTATTTTGTAGGAGCACTGACCCATGTTTGCATGTTTTCTTAGTCTATTAATATGTATGTATTACGAGTAATGAAAATGTATGAGTCTGTGAGTATGATCTTTGGCCTGAAACCAATATATTAATGATGGTTGAGACTCATTGTGTGGTTTACATTCATGTACACTCTTTCTACGCACATGTAATACTCACTTTCCATATTAGCAAAAAAAATACAAGCGTCGAGGAGTAAAAAAAGTCGAGATGGGAAACAAGGTCTTCTGTTATTTAAAATTACAAAATAATATAATATGGATATCATCTGAATAAAACAGTATGAAATAGGTTCATTTTTATATTAAAAATATTAATTCTAACGATACTCCCATTAGTCATGGGAAATATTATAGGACAATACCATTTACAATGCAACTAGAAAAATAAATATAAAAAATATTTATGTATCAAATTTGATTCGAACATCCGTCTTTAGTATATACTCCAACGAGTCTTCATATAGTATTCTTGACACGTGCAACACCCGATTATTCTATTAAAGTAAATAAAAGAAGGAAACATCAATAAACCCAAGTTGAGGGGTTAAAAATGTAAAAAGGGGACAAAAGTACAAAAGTTAGTGTAAAGGTGGGCATGGCCGCCCACCCTCTCTTCACATCACTTTTTCATTCGGATTAGAGAGAGAGGGAGCAGAGAACCTACAAGTTTGAAGAAGAAGAAGAAGAAGAGGCTGAATTCAAGGTAAGAATTCATGGGTTTTTAAGTGTTTATGTTGGGTTTTGTCTCGGTTATGTGCTTATGTGTTTGTGTGTGTGTTCGTGTGTGTGCGTTTGGTGGGTTTCTTGGTGTTTGAACTCATTTGCATACGGGTTAGAAGGAAGATACACCCAAAGTTATACCAGGTGAGTTTCTAGACCCTGGTTTTACTTGTTTTAAACTCTTTGGGGCTGAAAATGTATTTAAACGATTTTACAATGTTTATGTATGTATACCCGTATGTATTATGCATGTTTGATGATGTTCCTTAGGTGTTATTATGTTGTTCATGCTTAAAATGATCTTGGTAAGCTTAGAGCAAATAGGCTTGATGTTTTGGTTCGAAATTATCCTAGAAACATGTTGAGCTGAAGGTTCATGCGCCTAAATAAGGCTCATGCGCCTGGAAATGCCTTAGAAATGTTTTAAGTGTAACTCATGCGCCTGAACAGTGGTTCATGCGCCTAGAATTTGTAATCGGACGACAAAGTGTCGGGCCATGCGCCCCGATAGTGTTCATGCGTCCGAATGGCCATGCGCCTAAGTGTCCATGCGTCCGAATGGACCATACGCCCGAATAGTTCATGCGCTTGAATGGTTCATGCGCCTAAGTGTTAAAGTGGTTAAGTGTTGGCTGAAGCGCCTGCATAGTGATAAAGCACCCAAACAGGGCTCATGCGCCCAAATAGTATTGGTGCGCCTAAACACTTAGAATTTATTACGAAATGTTTGGGAGTTTGTGCTATTAGGGTTTTGACCAATGTTTGACTAGGGCTTATTAATGCTTATTTTAATGCATAATTATGATTGTTCCGTATTATTATTATTACTATTAGTGTATGACTTTACGTGGTGTGTTTATTATCGTAACGTAAAATATTACTAATTATAATAAAACGAAATAGCAATAAAGAAGAGAAGTGGAACTTAAATAAAATGTTTACAAGTCTTGCAAGCTTATAAGAGGTGCACGACAATGTTGTTGTTAGCTCAACTGTGATGCGGGTTAGCTACCCTATTATGCACACGGCCAGTCAATTGAGATTGGCGGACCTTTGCAGCGTACCCTAGGTGACTGGGTCGGCCTTGTATATAGTAATCAGAGCCCATTGGGGTACCAGAGGGCCCATCACCAGTTTCCCGCGCACATATAGTTTAGGGTATTGCTCATTGGTCCATATAGACAGTGAAAGATAAATATAAAAGAGTACAGAATAAACAACGCATACAGTAAAGAGAAGAAGCATTATCTGGTTGTATAGTTAATGCGTGCTCACGTATAAAGAGATGAAATTTCACAAAAAGAGTATTTTCGTAGGTATACCTTACAAAAAGCATTTTATTACTTTTAAAACTAGAACTCACTTAGCAACGCTGACTTTTATACATTTTTAGTTGGCAGGTAAACATTGCTGAGGATGGCACGAGGGTGAAGCTACTCGACAGGGAAAGACTGGCATCCATTCATACTTGGTATTGCTATTGTTTTGTAATGCAATTAAACAATTCTTTTGTATTCGGTTAAACAATAGTGTATTTCTCAACAACAGTGTTTTTAATGAAATGAATGGCTTTTTTTAAAATAATTCCGCCACGTAAGCTTGTAAATTTATAATGTTTAATGTATTTAATGTTGTGAATGACCAACTGTGGGGTCTCCGGGAACGGGGCGTTACAAGTTGGTATCAGAGCCAAAGTTTAAGAGAATTGGGTTAAATAATTCTTTTTAAAAACCTAAACTGAAAATAGGACAACTGGAGGGATGTCAGCCCGAGTAGCTACATGTCATCAGATATGTCTTTTCTTGATGATTAACCAGTGTTATGTGCGCATGCTATTTGATTTATGTGCTCTTAGTAGATTTAGATATCGATTAAGTCAGATAGGAAATGCTTGGGGTATGAAGAGTAAAGTAAGTGGCTAATCACAACTGGCCATTGTAATTAGGGACTTACTATACTTGACATAAACTGAGTTATTACCTTGAATGATCGTGTTGGTGTCTGAATCTTATAGTGTGTTAGAGGATGGCTGGATAGAAATCTTCCAAGACTCCTAGAGGCAGAGGCCGCCCCCGTGTTACTAGGAGTGGTGCTAAGGCTCCTGAGACGACCCATGAGAACCCTGAGGTTCATGGCCGGAGCGAAGTGAATGAGAATGCTAGTTTGAATGCCTCAGTTAGGGAGGCGATTGCTGATAAAGTACACCGGGTCATGCAGACAGTCTTACCGTCTGTAGTGACTGAAGTGATTAAAGCTATTAGAGAAGGCGAAAGGAGGGAGAGGAATAGGTCCTCGGGAAGGAGAGAGCAACCGGAGCCGAGATGGTTATCCTTACTGATGAGGAAGAAGAGCCTGTGCCTGAGGCAGCACGAGGCTGTAATTATGGGGCATTCCAAAGGTGCAAGCCCCCTACCTTTGACGGTAATGGCACTGCTGCTGCTGCTCACCGATGGGTGAGGGAGATGGAGGCTGTCCTTGAGATCAGCGAGTGCCGAGAGGACCAGAA
>BJCM01270118.1:0-46496 GCA_018326385.1 Flaveria bidentis
AGACTTCCTCTCAATCCTTAATCTCTCTACACATTGAAACTGGTATATATAGGCCTCGGCCCATATTAGATGCGACCGGGCCCATTCGTGCGATTGGACCATGCGTATGGTTCAATCGTACGACTGGTCCATGCGTATGGTTCAATCGTACGACTGGACCATACTTATGATTCAGTCTTACGAATGTCCCAATCGCATCTCTCAGTTGCACGACTGGTCCATTAGCATGGCTAAGTCGTACAACTGAGTCTTATTCGCATATGCTCCTACGAATGACCTAGTTTCATATGTTTACAATATATCAGGTGTATTACATTAAGCCTAGACTATAATTCAAGCGACGGACACACTATATATGACTATATATGCTCCAACAGTATGACAATCACAATCATAAACCATAAACTTATAACTTCCCGTTCAAGTGTAGATGCTACCCATCAATAGTTTTTCCAAGACCACCGTAACATTAACACAATATTTATCACACCATTAGTTCATCACAAATTACATAAGTTTCATCCGATTAGGATGATAAAAAGAGTTTAGCTCATAATGAGCTTGAACATAACAACAGACAACAAAGAAGATAGATATGTAATCATCAGTGAAATGGAAAAATCAAACCGATAATCCACAATGGATGATGTTTAGACGATCCCGAGCTTCTTCCAAGTGTTGTATGCACCTCCCGAGCCTTAAAATGACCTTGAAGTCTTGATTCCCGAGAGAGTTCTGCAGAGTAACTCTTCCACCAAAGCTTGCCAAAAATGGTGAGCTTAGGCTTCTATTTATAGGCTTTTTTGAGTATTTAAGCACGGCCCCGTGCTAGTACAATACTTACGAAAGTTAGTCGGCTCGTACATGCAGGTTGTGTCGGGCACGGCCCCGTGCTAAATGGGGCACGGCCCCGTGTTGGAGGTGGGGCACGGCCCCGTGCCTCATGGGGCATGGCCCCGTGTCTACTTTTAGGGGACAGTACTTTTTGTCCTATCAGATGTCCAAGCACGGGGGTGTGTTAATTTAGTATGGGGGTGTATTTCTAGCAAGGCATGGGGGAGTGCTTAATGAGGAACGGCCCCATGCTTGGATTCCAAAGCTCGGATTACTTTAATTTCTTGTTAAATATGCTTCTTTTGTCCATCTTGCCCTTTTAAACACCTGAAAACACAATTTAATATTTTTAAGTACATTTTCATTATTTTAAGGAAGATATTAAGGAATAATTGATGTGCTTTTGATAAGATTTTTATGTATAATTTGTAGCACATCAACACACAGAAAAGTTATTACTCAAGGAGTTGCACCCCGAATCCGATATGTTTTTTTTACTCCTTGAACTACTAAACTCTTACTGATTTGGGAATGTGTGTGTAAAAAAATGAAGTAATCGAACGGTAATTCCTGAATTTGCTTCGGGAATGATGGCCCTCTCCCCTAAAATCAATTAAACTAACAACGGACTATACTGATGGCAATCGATAAAGCCCTCCATGTGCCTTTAGTAAGACATTAGGCGACACACGTGCTACAATGGCAATTATCTATTTATAGAGAAGTTTTTAATGAGGAAAAAAATGCTTTGGATGGGTTTGTTAAAACTCATCTTAACAACTATAATTTTTGTGTCTTGTTTTAATTATTGTTTAATATTAACTTTAAAGATCATTAAAAAGCTTTGACAATCAATTTTAGAAAACAAGTAAATATTTCAAATACAAGTCCCTAAATATTAAAAGATTTTTCACCCTTCTCCCTTCTTATAGGTTCCAACATACCCAATAAAACTAATGTAGTTGTCTTAACATAGAGATGTAGTTCTATATTCATTAAAAAGACAAGAAAACTAATTTAGTCATTGTAAAGAAGCAAAAAACCCCACCCTTTAACTACTAGAAAACTGGCCGGTTGTGACTGGCTTTTCGGTCGCAAAACGGTAGCAAAACGCTATTTGCGACCGTTTTGCAACGGAAAAAATGGTCGCAAAAACCTCTGTGGGTAATTTCAGTTTGCGACCACTTTCGCGACCAGTGTTATTTTTGCGACCGAATCTTGCGACCGTTAATACTATCCCAAGTTTTGCGACTGGTTTTTTGCGACCGAATTGCGACTGGTTGTTTGCGACCGTATTGTGACCGTCAGTTTGCGACCGTATTACGACCAGTAAAATCTGACCCCTTACAACTGGTACTACGACCGGATGGTGACCGGTACTTTTGCGACCGATTTGCGACCGAAACACATTTAAAAAAATGCAAATTTATATTCATTTTTAACAGGCAAATGATGTTCATATCTTTAAATTAAACCATTCATCTAGAATTCACAAGTTTTAAACCATAAAAATATGCTACTTGAAGTTACAAATTAAAATGTCAAATATCAAAGTCATCCGTACATGATAAATGTTTAAAATAAAACGTCAAATACTTGAAGTTCCAAACATTCTACCTTGATGGTTGTATGTTTTGAGACACAAGTTGAAACAAAGTTTTAATCTTCGTAATTCTATCACGCATAACCTCTTTCTCTATTTTATCTTCTTCTTTTTCTTTCACCAAATTCTCAATGACTTCATTCAACCTTTCTTTATTATCTTCCTTTTCTTTAACCAACTCCTCAATGATTCCCTTCAACCCTTGTATCTATATATAATAAACATATACTCTATTATGAAATATAATAACTCATTATCAAATTTGACCCATGACCCAACTAGTTCAAAATAATCTATGATAAGCTGGACCGACCCATATATCATCATTTTAAATTAATGAGTTAGCCAACAGTAATATAGCATAACAAAAATCTAATCAAAAGTTTGACAATACCCCAATACTAGAATTCATGTTTGCAATACCAGCTTAAACTAATAGTTCATGAACTGCAGAAGAAAAGCAAAAAAATCAGAATAGCAAACATATACAGTCTCTGTTATCTTAAAACTATGGACACGCACCTTATTAAGTCAACTTTAATCCTCAAAACCTTACTAAATGAACTACAACTAGAAAGGTTGAATTTATCTTTCATATGTTAATTTCATAAAGTGAATGATCAAATTTTTACTAAAAAATATAATACCTCTGGGTCTTGACTCCCGTGTACATTTGGAGGAGTGGTTGGTGTACCGTTGATCAAAGCTAAGGGGTCATTAACATTGCTAAACCCATATAGTTTCCCTTTTTTCTTGCCTCCCATTGCTTTTGTCCACGAGTCTTTGTCAAATTCGGGGTGTTCCTTATCATCCTCTAATGGTCTGTATTTATCTACAATATATCCCTTGTATTTTTCCTAAAAACAAAAAGATAAAAATATATTAAATAATAGAAGATATCCCTTGTATTTTTTCCTAGAAACAAATAGATAAAAATATAAAATATATTAAATTATTAAGACATATTCATGTTTTAGGTGTTTTTCTTTTTTAAGCAACAGATTGTCGTATATTCCTAAGACTTACCCAAGTCTCACGTGCTCTTTCGTCAATCCACTCCAAATTTTGTTTTTGGATGTTCTCTTCCAAATCAACACATTCCGCTAACGAATTGTTGCACTCTGGGACTTTGTCCAAAGGTCTGCTTCCTTTCTTGCAATGTGATTGCCTCCACATCTCACAAAATGCAATTTGACGCCCGAGTCTCTTAACCTACAAAAATATTCTTTAAAAGTTAATAAAAAATGATAACATTGGCATGGTATATGTACCAAACGAGGATGCTTAACAAATTTTACCGCTTTTAGGTTTGCAGTCACGAAGGTCTGTGATCCAAGACTATGCTTACCCCTAGTTGATTTTTTTCTATCTGTGTTTCTACTAGACTTTGCTTTCCACTCAGCAGTATTCCATATCTCAATCAAATCTTTCCATGGTTGTATTTTCATCCATTTTGGTTTAAAGTCAACAAGAATAAACATATCATCTCCAACTTCTAAACCTTTTCTTCTAGCCATTGCTTCAGCTCCCTTTCGAGCCCTCCTTAACAAATCTGGAAACTTACCAAAAATGCACTTCTCCCGACATTTATAAACTCTGGCATTCCATTTCTCCTCCCATTGAAAATAACACTATTATAAAAAAATTATTAATAAATGTGCATATGGTTTATTAAGTTATATATTATATTATATATGACTTGTCTAAGTGCATACATGGAAACGCTCAAACAACCTCTCTTTGTTCTCATTAGGAACATCTTTCCATGTTTCCTATGGACCAGCCCACAAATCCTCTAAGATTGATTTAATAATCTTGGTAGACGTGTCTTGATTACTAAACCTACAAAATGGGAGTAACAAATGGCAATCACGGCAATCACATTAGTAATATTTTTTAATCTAAATTAAAAAACAATATTAATTAATAAGTACTTACTGTCCATATTCAATCCAAATCCACTCGCGGTTTATTGGTTCGGGTACTTGAACTTGAGAAGCAGTTCCCCGCCTTGCAGAAGCAACATGAACAACAGACTCATCATGATCATCATCACTACTCTCCACTTGAGAATATATTATAGGAGAAGGTATTGAGGTATGATGGCATGCATCCGACTGTAGCATAGTATTAGTATTGCCTCGACCACCTCCTCGGCCACCTCCTCGACCACCACCACGACCCATGCCACTCGCAGAACTACATGCCATGATATCTATAACAAACACAAATAAGAAATTAACAACTAATAAATTATATCATTCTTAAAGTTATCAAGTATTCCTTTTATTTTTCCAAAATAAAACAAAATTCATAGATATTACCTGGTTTGTATTCAATCCACATTGCTAACCATTATATATGAATAAAAATCTATTATTTTGATCCTACACATTCAAAATCTTTATCATCAAAATTAAGCATAATGTTGAAATCCCCATCTGCTAAACTTGTGGTTTCAAACTCAACTTCATCATTGTCATCATCCATATCCTCTACTTCTTCTAACATTCCATTCTCATGTACAAAAGAAATAGGAAGATGATCCTCTGTTACCATGGATTCTAACCTTTCATTCTCTTGAAAGAAATGTTCTGCATCTGTATTATTATCATCATCCACTTCATTAACATCTTGGGCGAGTTCGTAAACTCCCCTTGGGGTCGTCTTTACAACAGCCAACCAACCTTTTAGTTCCCTTGCTTTTGAAGGATATGATGTATAATACACCTGTTGTGCTTGCGATGCTAAGATAAATGGGTCGTTAACGCATCCTATTGATGTGGGTTTAACATCAACCATATGAGTTTTGGGTTCCACCCTTATTCCGTTCACTGGATCAAACCAAGTACATCTGAACAAAACAACCACACAACGTCCTATGGTGCTATGATATTCCAACTCTAAGATCTCATCTAACAATCCATAATAGTCACTTTCATCTTCATTATAAGAAGCACCTTTGACACACACACCACTATTTTGTATGACCCGACCATCATAAGTTGTTCGTGTGTGAAATTTGTAACCATTGACAAAGTAACCCTTGTGTGACTTAACATAAGTGAGAGGGCCTTGGGCTAGACATCTCAAATGTTCCTTATTTGAAACATTCATAACCTACATTCATAAAAGTGTGTTATTATATTTGTGATACTACAATAATAAGATATAAAATGTGTTTTAGAATGCTCACATTCATCTGCAACCACTTCGAAAATTCATCCTCTTTTATTTTATCAAGTGTTGCTTTGTCATAGTTTGGAAATAAAGCTCTCAACTCTTCATCAAATAACCAAACAGATTCGTGAACCTCTTCACAGTTAAGCAATATGTAAGTATGAGCTTTGTGTATGTCTTCATCGGTAAGAACTACGTCCCTTCCACCCTTTTCACTTAATCTTCGAGACGGGTGTTTGAATATACTTAATCGAAAATCTGTACTCGAAGAACAAGGAATATTAGGGGCAAAATTACGTGGTTCGCGGACAATTGGCTCAAGATAAAGAGAGCAATGGTTAGAGAGTTCATCCACCAGGTAAGACTGAACTATAGAACCCTCAATCCTTCCTTTGTTTTTTATCATTTTTTTTAATCGGCCTAACTTCCTAAAAATTAAAATGGAACATGTTAGTAGTTAGCTAACGTTTAATACATTAAAAAAATACTAATTTAGGTTACAGCAAATACCTCTCATACGGGTACATCCACCTGAATTGCACTGGACCACCGAGAATAGCTTCATTAGTCAAATGAATGACAAGGTGTTCCATTGAGTCAAAGAACCCAGGAGGAAAGATTTTTTCTAACTTGCAAATTGTTACAATGATACTTTTCTTCAACTTTTCTAAATCTTCAATGTGTAGAACCCTTGAGCATATTACACAAAAGAACGCACAAAGCTCGATTATCGGTTCCCATATTTGCTTTGGTAGCATCCCCCTTAAAGCGATAGGCAACAATCTCTGCATGAAAACATGACAATCATGACTTTTAAAGTTGTAGAAGGTACCATCCTTAACATTCACACATCCGGCGATATTTGAAGCATAGCCATCAAGAAACTTTAATTGCTTCAACCATTTACATACTTCATTCACCTTCGATTTGGTTAAAGTATATGATGATTTTGGTTTGAAAATTTGTTTATTGCTTCCACTTGAAATATGTAATGATGGTCGATTGCAGAACTGTTCCATATCCTTTCTTGCTTTGATATTATCTTTTGTTTTAGTAGTATCCATGACTGTTTGAAAAAGATTCTCAAAAACATACTTCTCAATATGCATTACATCGAGGTTGTGTCGAATTAACAACATAGGAATACTCAAGCTCCCAAAAAATGCTTTTCTTTACCCAATTATGGGTTTTACCAAATTCTGATCTTTATGCTTTGGGTTATGAGTCACGCCTTCATAGACGATTGGAAAGTTAAAGACTTGATCTAATATTTGCCAACCAGTTAACTCAGGTGGAGGTCCTAACAATGTCCTTATTGATTTTCGAACCCCATTTTTATCATTGCGAAAAGGATGTGACCCTGGTAAAAATCTTCGATGACAATCAAACCAACTTGATTTGCCTCCGGCTTGCAATCAAAAAGCTTCTGTGTCTCCCATGCAATATGGGCAAGCTAAACGCCCATGCATGCTCCAACCAGACAACATTGCATATGCTGGGAAATCACTAACCGTCCATAAAATTATAGCTCTCATAACAAAATTTTCTTTATGATAAGCATCGTAAACTTCAATGCCTTCCTCGTACAACTCTTTCAACTCGTCT
Organism: Flaveria bidentis; assembly: GCA_018326385.1. NCBI lineage: Eukaryota > Viridiplantae > Streptophyta > Magnoliopsida > Asterales > Asteraceae > Flaveria > Flaveria bidentis. The sequence continues at coordinate 7,223 of BJCM01270118.1, forward strand.
ATTAATGGCCTTAGAAACACATCAATGTTTTGACCTGGACTCTTTCCTCCAAGAATAAGCAAATACTTTAATAAATGAGTCTTTCATACTCATCCAAGGAGGTAAGTTATAGATTGTAAGAAAGACAGGCCAAAGTGAGTAAGGAATCGAGTTGGAGTTATTTGGGTTGAAACCGTCAGTGCATAACCCAAGACGAACATTTCGAATCTCTTTTGCAAAGCCAGGATTCTCTGTGTCAAAATGCTTCCAAGCCATACCATCACTTGGATGTGCCATGCTACCCTCCATTGTTTTGTGGTCATGATGCCAAGTCATATCTTTAGCTGTTTTTGAAGACATATACAACCTCTTAAGTCTAGGACCAATTGGCATGTATCACATTGCTAAATTAGGTACCTTATTTTGGTCACTCTTGTAACTAGATCCTTACAATATTTGCATTGCATTAATGACTCATCTTGCTTATAGAATAGCATGTAATGATTTTTACATACATCAATTCTTTCATGAGGAAGACTTAGCTGTTCTAAGCTTTTCTTTGTGTCATAAAAGTTTTTTGAGAGCTTATTCTCTTCTAGAAACAATGAATTAACCATGGAAATGTTATAGTTGTAAGCTAAAATAGACACATTAAAAAGTGATTTCCATGTTAAAAAGCTTGTAGCAGCTTGTAACTTTGAACATTTTGTAGCCTTCTTCCCATTCCATAAAAGTTCATCAGCAGCTTTTAACATGTTGTAAAATATTTTTGCTTCTGGATTTGGTACATCTTCTTCCAAAGTATTAGAAGTATAACCACAATAATACATGTTATCTAACACCATACGTCTATATCCATCATCATCATTATCAACTTCCATTGTAGTAGAAGATTGTCCTATCTCGTGGTTGGAGTTTTCACCATGTTCATGCCATGTTTTATAACGCAGCATGAAACCTTCCTTATACAAGTGTTTCTGAATGGTGTCTTTGTCTCTATATCTTATATTTTGACACTTATAACAAGGACATTTAATTTCACGTATTGTATCACCATGCATAGTAACCCTCGTATCAACAACTTCTTTGTTAGAAAAGGCAAACTCCAAAAACAAATCCACATTGTCACAATATTGAGAATTAAGAAATCCATCGCTATTAGTCATTTCATCCATCCACCGTCGATCAGTGAACCACGCCATTATTAATCAAATTAGTGCCTTTCCTAACATTTAAATTCATGAAAATATGTACATACATAAATCATTCACTATTTAGTTAACAACAAATACATACATAGATATCAATGCACATCATTTTATTGCTCAAGTAGGTATAAATATATGTGGCAGACTTGATGTGTATAGTAAAGAATGATTTTTGATCCTTTAACATGTCTATGTATTGTAGCATGTATTTTGTATGGAATGGAGTCATGATGGTGAATATGAATTCATAATGATACATACTATAACTACTTATTGAACTTTGTAATCATAAAGCAAACTCTGGTTGTTTAACTATAAAAGCATGTTATAAAAACCATTTATTTCAAGGTCGACTCTACTATAATTCAATTGGTTTGGTAGTTTTAGTGGAATTTTAAACTTTTTTGTTTCACATTTCAGGAATAATATATTCCACAAAAACTAAATCTAACCAATTGAAAAGCAATAGCCAGTAAATTTAAACAAAACTACCACACTACAATGCCCTTTTATTTATTTATTTATTATTTTACTTTTAGGTGTATTTTAGTGAGAAAGAAGAGGTTTGACCTCCAAGTAATTATTCTTTAGATTATAAAGAAAAACAAAATTAATTTACTTAGCAAATTAGGAAGATAATTTGATGTGATTGTTTAATTTACAGAACAAATTATAAAGGAAAACTTCATCATATAAGATACATAAACTCGTAACCCTCTTCCCATGGGTTTTGATGGTATCTCATTCACTAGTCCTATGAGCATTCTCTTTCACAACAAACCCTATTTTACCAACACAACTACACCTAGAAACAACAGTAAAATGGAAAGAAAGAAAAATGAACTCTTACCCGCCCCCTTGGTTGCGGAACGATTAGAAAAGTAGATCCCGGTAGATGTTGCGGCAGAGAGATGGTGGAGGTGGCAGTTGCTGTGACGGAGAGGAAGCGAAAATCAGGTAAAATAGAATTAAGGGTTCTTCTATCTGTGAAATCTTAAGGAAATTAAAGGCTCCATTGATGAACTGTTAAGTTCCCGCCTCATAAATTTCACTCCCGCTTAGAAGATTTATGACCGCGGCGCCGGTAGCAAACCAAGTGCGGTGGGTAAACAGTGGTAAAACTTTTGCGGTGGGTAAACAGTGGGGAAAGTTTTTAATAAACATTGATTAAATAACACTAACTAAAATTGTTCAAATATACAATAGTGAGAAATTATATAATCATATATGGATTTCACATACTAGTGCGGAAATTATAATTTCATTATTTATTTTTTATTAATTACACACAAGTGTCAAAAACTAAATTAAATGATACTAAAACTAACTAAATAGACTAAATGTAAGATGTATTATGTTTAGAAGCTATATTTATTAGAATAATTTAGCATGACAATAAGTCACCAACGTTACATATAACAAACCACAAGGTATCATTATTTTCATTAGATTTCATATCATTTATCTTAGTTGACTATCAATTACCCTAATTGAGCATAGGCGATCTTAACTAACTATTATTAGGCGTAACTAATTCTAAACAAATCATTAATCGCCCAAACCGATTCTAATTGAACACTATTGAGCCTAGTTACCTAAATTCATGACATTTAATCATGATAATTAAGCTCAACGACCCTAATTCAATATCACGGGGGCTAATTGACTTCTAAAGTATCGTTATTGGCGTTAATAGAATGTCATTCTTCATATGTAATCATCAATCACCCTAATTGTACATTAACGTAAGTATCTTTAGTTCCTACTTTGCGAGTAACTTACAACCAACATTTATATTTAATTTAATATAAACTTATCACTTATATTTTTATTTTGAAATTACTTGTGTTTGGTAAAGCTAGTTGTAAATTTAGCGATTGTTTTGTGACAAAGAAAATTTAATTTATAATTATTATTTCTTTACTAATTTGCGACCAGATTGCGACCGACTTGCGAGCGATATTTATAATTCAATTTTAATGAATTGATTTTGAATTTTTTTTTACCGATTCGCAACCATATTTAGACGGTCGCAAATGTTACGACCTGTTTGCAATAGATTTGCGACCGGAATGAAAGTCGTCGCTAATATTACACATCGGTCGCAACTCGTCCCTAATTTTGCCACCGTTTTTTACGATCACAAAATTTGGTCGCAAATACCCAGTTTTTTAGTAGTGCACCGGGTTTCATAAATACTTTCAACTATAACACGATAGTAGTCGTGTTCTCACCTTTTGATAACATGCTGTATTTAGGTACCTAAAATTTTTGTGGAGCGTGGCTACGAGTATCATTAAGTAGAGAACTAAACTATTCATCAATCACAGCTTTTTTTGTCAAGGTTCATGACCAATCATGTTATCTCGTATTGATAAGTTAATAACATGTTACATCACTTTGCTAAATGACTTTTTTTGTTTGGATCACTTTTATCAATGACAAACAATCAATTATGTGTTTAAATGTGTTATGCATAGACATTGTCTTAAAAACACATGCATATACAAAGAGAACATAGAAGATGCATCAACCAAATTGTATATGCAGTAAATTTCATTAGTAAAATGTACACTTTGTTAACAATACATGAAAGAAAGGTAGAAGGCCAGTTGATTATACTTTACGATGTGATGTTTGTTTGTGTTTGATAGCATAAAATGATGCGAGTAATATAGATATGTGTTGATGTTTTCATGGAACTTCTTTCTATAAGTGATATCATGATAGAGGTTTATCACATCTTGTTTCATGATTTTCTCTTTTTTATTTGTTAATTACTTTTAATGTGTATTTTATTTAACTTTTATAAAGAATGATTAGGCTTTTATTTTTAGATTTAGTTACAAGAAAGTACCCTTAGGTAATTTTATAGTATATTTATGGTCCATAAATATAAGAAATTACAAGAAACCTCCAAAAGTATGCACATGAGTAGCATAAAAGGTCTCGCTTGAATTAGCGTTAACTTTTGTATCAAATCTTAAATAATTATTAAAATATAATTTCTTAAAAAACAACTATTAAAGTTTAAAGTGAAACAAAATGTGGTGGTGGGACATAGGTTTAATATAATATGTAAATAAGTATAAAAAATATTTGAAGTTTTTTTAATTTAAATAAGAAGTAATTTGATATTTTACAAGTAGTTAACAAAAGAATTAACCCCCTATACATTATGCATACTTTAGGATATTTCTTATAATTATTTATGCTTATGAATCAAAACTAAAATAAGGCATTATCATAAGGGCCTTTCTTATAATCAACTTTAAATTTATTATTGCATGTACTATTTTATAAATTCATAACTGTATTTGATTTATGATTTATTATTTCTTTTTAGTTTTCTGTCCTATATAAGTTGTGTATAAATATGATACAATATATTTTTCGCATAAACATGTCAATGATACTTGAATATAATAAAACTCAAACCAAACGTTCATAAGCTTGCTAAACATCAATTGATAAAAATTATAATTACTCTATTATTAAAGTTCATGGGGAATGAACAGTAGCTGAGTATTTTAGGGATTTTGGCATGACATTCTCTGAGACTTTAGTGTCAGCAGTGGACTTCGTCTCTGATCAACAGAATGAGAATTAAAAAAGTCTGATGGGCAGATAAGAAAGAGAGTGGCTACCCTCTCCTTCCACCGCCTTCGTCGCCGCTACTACCGCCACCGCCACCATTTTCGTCCATCACACCCACACTATAAACGAAAAAGGTTATCTTCTTTCTTTAGTAATAGTTGAACAAAAAAATAATGTACAAGCTTTTTGCAGCAGGAGGTACAACTAGCACATGCATATACTAGAGTCACGTATACAAGTGTTAGTACTTTGTAGCTACCACCACTCACTACACCCACCACCACACCACCGCCGACAACTACCGCTATCCTCGACTACTAGATCCAGCGCACCGCTAAGAAATGAGAAGAAACAATCTTTGATAAGCAAGAACCATGACCACTTATGGTTTCAATTCTTGCACGGTGTAACCACCGTCGCAAAAGGTCGTTAGACTCACTCTCGCCGAAGATGACGGGTTGGCTAGATCTAGGCACTAAAGTCACTGTTAACCACCACCAATCGTCGGAGCACGAGAATAAAAAAGGTTATTTTCAAATTACCTCTGTTATACACACGTTTTTAAGAGTTTAACCTTTAAATTCTCAGGGAAAAGAAGAAAAAATAAGAATTTTAAGATACTTTCAAAAAAACGACAGAGGGAAACGATGGTAATGGAGGGAATTGCATAGGGTGGCTAGGGCGGTGGACGGTCTCTTTTTAATAAAAGGAGCGTGTTATAGCCACACCCGTAAGGGCTCTTACGGGTCGTGTCTGATATACATCATATCAATCATTCAATTATCTTATAGGCCGTGAAGTTTTTTACGGCTACAATTTTCACAGCCCATAATATGTTTTACGGGCCGTGAGGAATCAAGTCTAACGGCCAGTGAAATGTTTCACGGGCCATGAAGGTCTCTCACGGCTCGTGACCCTACTAACTTCAAAACGGTCATGGGCCATGAAAAAGTTTCACGACTCGTAACCCGTTTGAAGTTTAACACGGTCATAAGCCGTGACACATCTTCAGGGCCCGTAACCCTTTGAATGTACCTTACGGCCCGTAACCCTTTTATTTTTTAAAATTTTTTAAAATTTAAATTTAAATTTATACAATATTAACACGTAATAAAATAAAATTAAAAAACAAATTAGTTATGTACCTGATAGTAGAAGAAAAGTGATTGAAACGGGGTCGTAAAAAAGAAAATGAACGTGTATGGAGAGGGTCGTATCAGAGAGAAGAGAGAAATAGTAAAAATGGGCGTAAATGTTCTTACAGGGCGTGAAGGTTATATATTAAAAGCTTCACGACCCGTGAAGTCTCTTACAGCCCCTGAATAAATTATTCACGGGTCGTGAAGCGTCTCACGGTCGTGAGACAGTTAGGATTAACAATACCAACCGTTAAGCTCTCATGCCCGTAAACTGTTACACAGCCCGTGAATATAAAAAATAAAAAATAGTTGTTAGAGTTCATGGGCCGTGAATTTTTTCACGGTCGTAAGCCCTAACGGTTTAAAATATATCCGTTAGCTTTCATGGCCCGTGACACACTTCACGGCCCGTGAAGATACCCAAAAAAAATAAAAATAATAATTTTCAACTATAAATACTAATATATTTGCAAACAAAAAATACACTCAAACATCAAAATCTTAACATATTTACAAAAAATATGATTTCGACACGTTTTACATCAAGTTCACAATTGGTTACATTACAACATCAAAATCCTTGGAATGACGAAGAAGATGTCACTCTAGCAAGATCTTGTCTAGAAAATTCGGGTACTATTTTCGGAGATTGTTCAATTTATTGGAACCATATATCAAAGCGTTTTCATCAAATTCTAAAACGTGATGACTATCGAACCATTAAGGAACTTAGCAGCAAATGGTTCGATTTGAGGAGAAAGATATCGATATTTCACTCAATATACGATAACATTTACGATAATCGAAACATTTTACGGAATGAAGCAGATATTATGGAAAGTGCTGAAGAACAATACCGGCGAAGAATCGGAACAACTTTTAATCATGTTGTCGTCTGGAGTTTTTATAAAAGTCAACAAGATTAAATATCGTATTTCGAGTTACTGTTATGTTATTTTATTAGATTGTCCGAATATTATTATTAATAAACAAATAAAAATATTATTTATTAAATAATTACATTGTTCGTCTTTAATACAGTTCATCTATCATAAATCGTCGGAATTTAAGGCAAGCATCTTGTAAATTATTGTCATGCCACTCTAAAGATCTATTTCGAACCAGTCTACGTAAACAAATAACAACTCCTGAATCTCGACCAATATGACCTGCATTTAAAGCCCAAGCAGTTTCACCGAACGCTAACAATTCTTCAATTTCTTCTTGCCCATATTGCTGCCAATAATGTATACGTCCAAGAAAATAAAAGAAATACGATTCAAATTGTACAATAATCGCCTGAACTACCATAAATCATCACACGTATTTGGACGGCATTCATAAGGAAAGAATATATGAACTTGAAGTGACTCCACAGAAATTTTAAAAAGATACTAATTTTCATTTGTACGTACACCTGTAAAAAATAATATCACAATTTATAGATTTTTAATAAAATTTAATCACAACTATAACACGAAAACAATATTATCGTATCATCTTCCCATAACGCAGGATATAGATCTCTACTCCTGTCAGCATATTCATTACCATCAACGGAACCCATGTATATTAAGTTAAACCACTCAAATGGAAGAATCGTCCAACAATCATTACCCGAAAACTCTTATGTTCTATTTATTTCTTTATATCGCCAGATCATCAGTCTATTTGTCCACGCTCGAATATGCTATAAATAACAATAAAATATATATTAAAACAATTATTTTAGGGTAAAACAAAATTTAATTTAAAATTTTACATCTAAACACAAAATTGTGTTTCCAAGAAGCCCTTGCCAAAATGGTAAGTGGAGATCCACAACACCCATGTAATATACCCTATATAATTCAGCATCTTCGTTTCGTAAAAACTGCATAATATTCCGAGACCAATTTCTGTCATTCCGCCAGTTATGGTTATCAATTGGTTCCGGAATATTTTCAACAACTACACGTGAGTTAGAACCAATTTCATTCGCACACCTTCTATTATTTCTCCGATCTGACATTTTACTTATCTCGATCGATATTGTTTCATAAAAAAAGTGAAATGCATCCCTATATATATCGATAAATATAGAATATTACATCAAATCAAATAATTTATACACGTTTTACGAGGAATAATACGTCACGTCAAATAATTATAAAAAACGAATAATAAAGAAAACCGATAAATAATTAAAAAAACAAAAAATATGTCGACAGCCTTCACGGCCCGTTAACCTTCAGCCCGTAAAAAGGTTAACAGGCCGTGAAAAAATTCATTTACGGGTCGTGAACGCTCTCACGAATGGAGTGTTACGGCCCGTTACAATCTTCACGGTCGTGATTTGTTAATTCAAAATTGTAAAATGTTGCAACCCTCTCACGGCCGTAAGAGTTTTCACGGGCCGTGAAGAAAAATCAAAGGACGTATGGATATCCCTGACTTGTTGTTTTAATATCTTTTGTCAGTGACTAATCACATTTAGTGCATGAAGGTAGGTATAGCAAGTGGCTGCCGTTTGCATTAATGAATTCGAAGATGGTGAGATGAAACTTCAAAACAACTTAAGCGTAATTTTAAGTTTTAATTATATAATAGTATTTTACTTTATTTTAGTTTAATAGTTCATTAAGTTTTAGGCTACTGGATTTATTAGTATACTATTTATTATTACACATAAAGAGGCTTAATTTAAGATTTTATTACGATACAATTTTAGTTAATTAAGATTCTCTTTGTAGCAAGTGTTATAATATTTACGCGTGTATTAACTTAGCTATCTCGTATTCACAAGTGTGAACTCCATGATAACATTCAGGTACCGAACCAAGTATCTAGAATAGCAATACCGCTTTTGTATACGTTTGAAGATGTTCTTTTGCATATTTTTTTTATTATCAAAGATCGATGTAACCATTTTTGTAAAAATTACTGATTTTGGTAAACTATTTCGGTGCAACGCGCCGAAAAACTTTACTACTTATCATACATCAGCCAATGCAAAATTTTCAATCATATATATATAAATAGTTTAAAAACTTAAAAGCCGAAACATGTTCGGAAGCACTGTTCAGTGAAGTATTCAATTCCATCGTCTCTTAGTACAATGACATGATAATCTGATTTCAGCTTAGTATTTTTTAGATCTAAGTATATACCTTATTTACAAGGGTTTTTTCACACTGATAAGATTCCTTTTTGATAGTGTTTCTAAATAAGTTAGACTTAAAACGTTAAAATCAATATGGATTGTTCGCATACCGTGTAAGGATGACTCGTTTTTTTAACGGCAAATGTACAACACTGCTTCGGATGATAAGTGTTATTTTAATTGGACCCAAATATCCGTAACCCAGTTAGGACCGCACCTCAACCACCTCAAGAGAAAACTCTTTATTGAGAAAACCTTTTGGCTTCACTTTATTCATTTTACTTAAAGTAAGACTTAAACTCATAACCTTATATTTACATCACTTACGTATTAACAGTGGTTCAAAACACCATTACATATATACTAATTACTAACTTTGTTATGCATTATGAGTTGTACATTTAGTTTTAATGGGTTGTACTTTCTTTTATGTGTGTTTTTTAATCTTAATTTGACTTTTAATCTTAATTTCTTTACATATTTTACAATTTAACCTTTAAAAATATTTCACTTTAAACTTTTGTCCCCTTAATTTTCATCTTTTACAAATTTTCATTTTACATTTTGCTCTAAATTTAACGAACTAACATACCGTAATGCACGCATGTGGTTTAACGTTTTACGTCGATTTTCCCTGTTTAGCGACCCTGTCACTACGCCTTAGTCCTAGATTGAGTTAGTTATTGTTTTTAATATTTTACGTTTCAGGTGTGTGCTTTATAGTTTTTACGTTTGTTTTACGACCGGTTTTATTTTTTCGTTCGATTTTATTTTTTTCGTTATTCCTTTTTAATACGAGTTTTTCCATTGTTGTTGGTTGTTGACGGTGAGTTGATATTGGTACAACTTTGCAAAGATTTACGCCCCCATCGTAACGCGGGACTTAATTCTAGTTCGGAATAATAAAAGTGAAGTATTAAATGATCGCCTTCCTCCGTATTTAATTATGTCATAAATGTTTGAAGTATTGGTGTACATGTAAATTTTGTATACTATTTAATGAAGTATATTCATCTAGAACATGATTATGGATATACGTCATTAGCTCGAGAGATGGCTTCACCGCTAGAAAACCAAAATCAATGATGTTTTGCCCAAATGGTTAACGTGAGATATCTAAGATTTTATTAAAATAATACGAGGAGGATTTGGATTTAAGTCTCATATATAACAAAAGAAATGATTTTAGGTTGAGCCAAGAGGTTTTCTCTCTCTTATGATGAATTTTCTCGCGATCATGGTATTAGGTTGCAAACTCGAATAATGAAGATTATCGAGTAGATCAGTGGTTCGATAATGATCCAATTATTCATTAAAAAAGATACTAGAAAGTTGCAAATTGTCAGGAAGTAAATGGAAACGATTTTTTTTCAAAGTTGTCGTAAAATTGTATGAAAAAGTTTTCAATAAACGTTTTTCTAACAAAACAGTTATTGTCGGAACTTTGTCGCAAAAAGGCTTTTTCACAAAATACTTTGTCAGAAACATTAGTCTTCTGGTAGTGTTTCTTCTATTCTAGATGGAAAACCACCTTGCGAGTTGATGTTTGGATTTCAACCCTTTAAAGTCATTTATGAGTCTTTGAACGTTTATGATTTTGTACTGTATTATCTACTATTAGATGATGAAAACAATTTTAAAAATCGTGCTGGAAAATATGTGTTGATAGAACATAAAAAAAGTTATAAACTTTACAGTTTAGATAAAAATAACAATAGAAAGTTGTTTTCTATAGGGATGTATCATTTTATGAAAAAAAAAATCTTCAAGGAAAGTAACTCTTTATTAGAACCCGGAAATTTGTGAGAGTCTATAATTTTTTTTGGACGGAAAATAGCATTATATATAAATAAAAAAAACGTCTAACAAGAAACTAAAAACCCCATATAACAAAAAAGAACAAAAGAGAGAGCATACATAATACATAATAACCAATATCAATTAGTCTATCTCAAATGGGAAATTACATAGCATTGATAAATTGGATTTCTTGCCTCTTGTTTTCAACCACAAAGAAACTATTGTCTTAGTTTCACCAATAACTTTATTTACCGATGGTTCCACTGGCTTAAAGATGACTTCAATACGATGCTTCCATATGTTCCAAGTAGTTGCCATGAAAATTGCATGAATTGCTTTCTTGAAATCTCCATCGCCTCTTAGTGAATACGTGGGATCCATGAGATCCTTCAACGAAAAAGCATACACCAGTTGTATGTTACACCATGTAAAAATTTTCGAGAATACCACAAATGATAGGCCACATGTCCACCAATTCATTAGATTGCCCACAAAGCCTACATAGAGTAGATTGCGACGGAATGTTTCTTCTAGAAAGCGAATCACAAGTGCGCATTCTATTGAGTTGGGCTTGCAAATTGAGAATGTTAACTTTTTTGGGAACCCATCCATTCCAAGAGAATTTATACTCATCAGCCACAATGTTCTTATTAAGTAAAAGGTTCTTTACATACTTAGTAAAAAAATCTTGTTCAACTACATCACCCCATCTCCAAGTATCTTTATTCCCCATTGGGTTTACTAACAATAACGTTGTCATTAAAAGAGCCAAATCATTCTTTTCTTGTATCGTGAATAATTCTCTTTTCCATCTCCAAATCCACATTATCTTTTGATTCTACATTTTGAAACAATCAATAATCAAAACATTTTTGCAATTTTCTAAAGCAAATACGAGGGAAACGCCTCCATGAGAGGAACCTCCCCATACCATCTGTCGATCTAAAATCTTAGTGCATCTCATCTTCCTAAAACACCAATTAGTTGACAATTCAAATTTATATCCATAGCCATAAAATCATCCCCAATTTTGAATATATTCTTTCAAACTCCAGTTTGAGTTAATCTAACCGGTAATGATTCCAACCAATGTTTTCATAACTGGATCGGACGTCGAACCGAACACTTTACTGGTTTGGTGGTCGGACCAGTCGGGCCGGATTTAAGAACCGGATGACGTCATAATTATATACATAATATATCATATATATATATAGTTATATATATAATTAAATATAAGTAATTTATATATGTAAATTATAGTTATATATAAAACTTAACTATTTTTATATCCAACACACTAATTTATGGTTCAATACCCTGTGTTTACCCATTAAAAAAATCAAAATCCGGTCCGAACCGGTCCGGTTTCCCGGTCCGATTACCGATTCGGGACAAACCATTTAGGACGAACCGGCCAGTTTGACCGTCCCAAAATGATTCGATGTGAACCGGACTGGCCACCAAGCCAATCCCCGGTCAGACCGGTTGGACCGACCGGTCCCGGTCCGGTCCCAACAACAATTATTTCAAATTCTTGGAGTGTGATATGGACTATATAACATTCTACCAAAGCGAATGTTTTTCATTTCTAAATTGGCACCATCATTTTGACCGTTTTGAGATTATTGTCATGTTTGAATGCTTCTGGTGAGTTATTCTCAAGCCATTCATTTTCTTTGGACGAGTCACTTTATCCCATGCAACCTAATGTATTTTATGATTTGTTTCGAAACCTCCCTATAAAAATTTCTTCCTTATATTTTCTAAAGTATTAATTACCTAACTTTATTAAGGTAACTCTAGCTCCCATTAATAGTGATTTGGCTTTCCAATTTGATAGTCTCTATTCCAATACCTCAATCACCATAGACCACTTTTTAATGAGAATCATGTTCACACCCATCTTTAACCCAAAAAGTGAAAACGGTGGTTTACCGGTTTGGCATTGTAATATTGAGGTCATATCAGTTAGTTTAGAAATAGGAATCCCAACACCATAAATGGAGTTGTTGAGGAGGTTGACTTTAAGACTCAAAATCAAAAAGAAACCTCTCAAGAGCCTGACAATATTGTCGAGGTTCATCACATTCCATTTACCAATGAGAATTACGTTATTCGCGAAGAGAAAGTGAGATATCACAGGACTGTTATTAGGCAATTGAAGACACTTAAAAGAGACCAATCAAGCCAATTTTCTTCATAATGCAAGACCAAGCTTCCATAGTAATAACAAGTAAGAATGGAGACAACGGATCTCCTTGCCTTAATCCTCTCCGACAATCAAATTCAACCGTCAGGCTGCCATTAATTAGCACTTAGGCTCGAGAAGACTTCAAAATACATTGATCCAAGATAGCCATAATGATGGGAACTTCACTTGCGAGAGAATACGATCAAGGAACTCCCAATCGAGCGAGTCAAAAGCCTTAGCAATGTCTAATTTTAGAATCATAACTTGACTTTTAGATCTCTTGAGCTACAAAACAGCCTCATTACTAATAAGAGGTCCGTCCATGATGGATCAATTTCCCACATAAGCAGTTTGCTCCTCCAAGATCAAACTCCCTAGAACTCCTTTTAATCGGTTTGATAAGATCTTGGAAATTACCTTGATAATCCAACCCAATAAGGCTAATCTTCCTGTAATCATTCGGTGTTAGCGGATTAGTAGATTTGTGTATGAAGGCTATGAATGAGATAAGCGACCATGACTAATAACACTCTTTTTGTGAAATTGCATAATGATATCAAGGAAATTTCTTTCAAACAAATTCCAATAATTCTTTCAAGCCAAATGATTGCAATAGTGTTACTAATGAAACTGATGTACAAAATCTTAATAACCTAAATGTGAACTCTAACAAGGCAAATAACAACATTTTCTATTTGATGCATACGTAAAAATTATCGACGCCCAACACAAGGGAAAACATGTTATAGCGCACACTAGATAAATATTAAGAACTGTGAAGAAACATATACATATACAAACATGTTAAGAAATATTTATTGAAGTCAGAAACGAAATCATGAGTCCGGGCAAATTTATCGAAGTTTGGGTTTATTTGTTGTTGCTTCATGTTAAACTGTCAAATAGTTGGGTGGATTGCCGGAGAAACAAATAAAAATTAAAGTTGGTGTTATTGTTAAGAAGTAAATTTCAATAAATTTTTAAAAACTACAATCAAAATGAAAATCATTTAAAATATCATAACCAATTCAAGTTTGAGGACATTACTTTCATACACAACACATGAAAATATAACACGAACCTAGAAAATATAACACGAACCTAAAATGAAGCTCATGGGTTAAGACCGAGTATAAATGAGTTAGGATTAGCTCTAGTAAAATTTGCTTTCCACCATAGCTTAAATGATGTGAGTATTTAATGTGAAAACTCAAAATGTGGGCATGAAATGTATAGTTTAAGCATAATTGGAATGTTCACGTTTATAAATTTGCTTGTATGTTTGTAATATTAGACTTTTAAACTATTAAGAAAAAGCTGCAAAAATGATCTTTGATCATATTGCAAGTTTGATTTTTATATTTTTAAATTACGAATTTCATCTAAACATTTAGGATTTGTTTCCAAGTTTAGTCACCACCGTTATTGTTTGTTAGTTTTTAACGATCTAGGGAATAAATTTTCTATATGACTAAACCATAGGGACCAATTGTGTAATTTTCTCTAAAAATTAAAAAAATAAAATAATTCAAACAATACAATTAAAAAAATCAAATATACATTAAAAAACAATTTTTAAAAAATCATTAAAAAGTTATAGTTAAAAGCATATATAAATATTTTTATAAAATTAAAAAAAACAGAAAAAGAGAAGTGGGCTTAATTTTTTCTTTTTGATGAAGCTTATTTGTAATGCCTAAACCTAAAAGTCCAAAAATTTTGTGAAAGTCCGCATCCAAATAATAAAAACACCACATCGAACAGTTTTTCGTTTTTTAACACTAACTTGATTTTTTAATATTTATTTTGAATTTTATAAACATTTATTCGATTTTACTTTTAAGTTTTATTTGATTTTTTAATTTTTTTTGTATTCTTTTAAGGTTTTATTTGATTTCTAAACTTTTATTGGATTCATACATTTTTTTAGTCTAAAGAAAATTTCATAGATAATTCCTATGGAACGATCATATTGCAACTTCAGTCCTCAGTTTGTTAAAATGAACATTAACGTTGAGGAGTAAACTTGCAGCCAATGAGATGTTTAAATTAACTTTGTAATTTTTAAAATTTAAGTAATGAGATGTTTAGATTAACTTTGTAATTTTTAAAATTTAAGGACTTTACTTGCAATATGATTAAACATGGGGAACATTTTTGCATTTTTCTCAACTAGTAATATGCAACAAATTCACAAAAATCTTGTTAAATGAGTCATGTTCTTGTCAATCTAAAAAACACGTTTCATGTGGGTCCTTACGTCTTATGTGATTTTCGAGTTCATGTCATATCTATATTCGTATAAAAATTTTGAAGTTGTGATCTGTTTAACACCCTTCTTCCACTCATTCAACATACATCCTTCTCTGATTTATACAATAACATTTTATTTTAATAATTCTTTTACGTTCGTATTTTTATGTACATGTCAATATAAATTCGAGTCCTTTTTTTGTTTTGACGTAAATTTTGTTCAGAAATGAGTCGAGTGAAATATAAAATGTTTTAGTGTTTATTTTTATAGACACATTGAGACGGCCTATGTTTCAACGATCGTCTACGTTTTAATGTAAATTTTGTTCAAAAAATGAATCGAGTTAAATCTAATATGCTTTCATTCGTACGTAATTCGAGTTACTCTACGTTTCGATGTAAATTTAGTTCGAAAACAAGTCTGAAAGATTGTAGTTTATTCTTTATAATGTCGCGTACAACGTAGCTACACGTGTTTTTATATACGCTTTGAGTTTGTCTATGTTTCGTGAAAACGAGCCGCGAATTCAACGGTATATATTCAAGTTACTTATGTTCCGACATAAATTTAGTTCGAAAACAAATCAGATCGATTGTAATATACTTTATCACGCTGAAGACGATATCGCTGCACCGGGTAAAAAAACAAGTTCCACAACAAACTAAATAGCTTCGGTCATTTCTCATTATTACAAAGGAAGAGAATAAAACAAGTGAAAATAAACCTTCTTTTTTGTGCGTCTTGCACTCAGCTTAAAAATTACACACATTATTGTGTTTCTTATTATTATTTCTTGAAGAATAGGAGAACTATGAAAAAAGGAAAACTAAAGGGCTGTTTGTTTTTAGTCTGACCCGGCTGATCCGGCTGACCGGCTGACCGGCTGACTCGGTCAACGGGTCAGCTCGTTTGATATGCAAGAAGTTGCAGCAAATCGGGTTCAAGGTAGCTGACCCAAACCTGATTTCGGAAAAGGCTGACCCATCCATTTCAGCTGACCGCGACCACCCCACCCCTCGCCGGCGCTTCCACCGACAGCGGACCCCCCGTGCACGATTCCTCCCTGCGCGAGCACCGCCGAGCGCCTCCCCTGCGTGATTCCTCCCCTGCGCGATTCCTCCCTACGCGAGCACCACCCCACCGCAATTCCTCCCTGCCCGAGCACCGCCTCACCGCGAATACTCCCCTGCCAGTGGTGGTGGTTGTGGTGGTGGAGGCCGGTGGTGGTTAGAAGGGGATGTAGAGACGGTGATGGCAGTGGATTTTGTTTTTTTTTATGATTTTTTGTGTTATAAAATAAGTTATTATCATTCGGCAGACAGTCAGATACTGAATCAAACAGTCAAGTTTTTCAGTCAGAACTTCTAACTGGGTCAGCTTTTGAGTCAGTCAGATCTTACTGAGTCAGTTTTATCAAACTACCCCTAAGAAAAAACACACCAAGGCATGGTATAAAACTTATTACAAGTCTAAAACGACAATGATTTTCACTAGTGATGATAACACCACCACCAAAGCACCATCCTACACTTGCTCGTAACAACCCAATTAACCTCGATCGCACTTGAACCACAATCATCACAAGAACCTTCCGATCTATGCTCCACTTCATGTCACCGAGCATATATGATCATCATACGAATCCCGGGTTTTTGAGTTGCTTAATCACAATGTCAAAACCAAATTTCCCTGGGGCATTTTCATACTAAATCTTTCCATCCACATTTTGTAACCATGATAGGATCAGTTCAGCGCCTTTTTTCCACGAAGAATCCAACATCATGTCATGAGCAACCCCTTCAACACAAACTGGTCGCACACCATAGAAACTCCCCGTCTCCTCAAGTCCTTTTGCATCCTGTTAGCATTCAAATAAAACAGTATGCATATGTATCTGTGCAAGCGTTTGGGTGCGCACATAGAATTCAACTGGTATGAAAAGAGTCAGATCACAGCATGCATCAAAAGGTTATGCTTACCACAATAAAGTCGTCAGCTGCACCCATGACCAGAACGCGGGTACGCAGGTTTGGAACTGATGCGACGGGAAGTGAAGCATTAAGCTTTCTCAGATCAAACAATGGCATTCTTGAGCTTTCAGTCATCAGTTCTTGATAACTGTAAGCAACAAGACCGCTTTTTAAACTATATTAAAATTTTAAAAGCGATTTTCCAATCGACTAACAAAGTGGAATCTATTTTAATAGATTGCAAAGCATCTATGAACATCTTAAGGAGACAAACCGTAGGACAAGATGATCTTCCATTTCCCGGGAGAAAAAAGTTTCCTTGCAAAGGGGTAAGGATGTCTGAAAAGCTTTTGCTGCTAAGCTCATAGTAACCTGAGAATACAAAGTATATTATTATGTTTACAAAATTATTTTCCTGGATGTATTATACCCATAGTCACCCATTTAGCCACCAGATTGCAACTCTTACTCATATCAAACTTTCCCATCAATAATGACTTAGGGGCTGTTTGGCAACTTCTGAATGATTAAGTGTCGAACCATAAAGTGCTGAACTATTAAGAGCTAGTATATCGTTTAATTATTCAAATGTAAATGTCTGAGCAATTCAGATAAAAGGTATTAATCATTCAGCATTAGACCTCTTAAGCATTCAGCACTAGTATAATGCTTAACCATTCATAGGCAAATATCTGAACCATTCAGACATTTGCTCACGAAACAAATAGTCTGAACCATTAAGTGTTGAACCATTCAGACATTTGAACCATTAAGAGGCTGATTAAAAGGCTGCCAAACAACCCTTTAAACTAATTTGATATGTGATGACATAACACCATATCACATATAGATTCACGTATGTATTGTTATTCATGTCTAGAATGAAAATATTCAAAGTTTAGGCGAGTAGAAAAACATATGCGAGTAAAAGTACATACGTGACCAAAGATTCGTGTATCTAAAGGCTATATGCGTGAAATTGTTCTAATATAACTATAAAGTATAAACCTCTAAAAAATGGTTACTTCATTATTTCTTTAAATTGTTTTGGTTATATAAATAAGACCAACAAAATGAAAACATTAAAGAGCAAAGCAAAGATTGTTGTTTTGCGCCTAAACAGATATGTTGATCCCAACTTTATTTCTCCTTATGTTAGATTCAACGGGCTCAAGATAGTCTTTGCTTTTCTCCATACCATATAAATAGGATCCAAAAGGTGAAAATGTATGATTAAGGAAATTACAACTTAGGATCCAAGAAAATTTCTCCCTGCACCAAGTGAAAGGAGTCCACACCCACGTCTTCGTTTTCTCACACCAACTAAATGTGACACATTTTAGGGAAAGTTTGGATATGCACTTAAACTAAATATTGTGGTTTGAAGTTCAATGAACTCAATTTTTGAATCATTAAAGGTCACAATAATCAAATTTGGAAGTTTTAAAAACTACGTATTGAGAATTTAAAATAAATTTAAAATTAAGATAGTATTCAATGTGATTATACAAATGGGTAATAATTGTTTTGAGAAGGAACATCCCAACACCCCTCAACAAACCAAAACAAAGATTCTGGTTTTCTATCTACCATAAGGCATTACACATCAAATCAAGTCACGGAAAATTTGTTGTTGCATCTCTATTTCTTTTTATATGATTAAAATGGGGCGCAGAAAATGAAGTCTGTCACTTTACAGAAAATATGTATTTCTCAAGTTACAGAGACAAGGGTATATATTATAGTGTACCTTAAAGGCTGCAACAGGCTTTGTAAAGAGATACCGCCATACTAAGCCACTGATCACCAAAACATAACTTGTTAGCTATCTAACGTGTCAACAGGTAAGAGAGTTTAAAACATCAACAGCACCTATTTCCCGTAGGCGGCACGGAGCAAACAAGCACAGCTCCTGCCAGATCTGCACAGGCACTTTCACAGCGTTAATCATTTCTACCACAATTTTATAGATATTATTCATCCTCTTCCCAAGAAAAAGTTTAATATGGCTTCTCCAAACTACTAGAATTTTCAAAAAAAATGTTGGTTTGAACAAGCACTGGGCGTGATTTGTGAAAGCTCAATGTAAAGTTTTATGTACAACCAAATAAGCTTTTACGTGCAACCAAAAGTTGCATCTCTCTTATCTATTTTATATAGCACCCTTCTTCATCAAGTATATCATTGTTAATCCCTTGCGCATCCAGACCCTATGGCGTTTGTTCAATGACATTGTGTGTTTTTCAAACCCAAAATAACAATATTGCAGATAGTGTAAAAGTAAGAACTTTTGGTGTCAAAGTTTGCATCAAATCCATATTATTTTCGAATAGTCATAGTTTCACAGAAAAGAGTCAAAGTATACATCTTATACTTACTTTCACTCGAATCTTTTTCAAGATTCGCAATGTAATACTGAACAATAAGCCCACCAAATGAATGTCCGATCAACACCGGTGATAATGTGGTTTGATTCTTGATAAAATTACCAATATCGGCAGCATGTGTCTGTTACACAATTCACACTGGATTTATCATACAAAATCCATTGTAAAGAACAGATTATACAAGAATGTATGACACTTAATGAAACTACCTGAAGAGAACCTGCAACAGAACCATCTGGATCATCGCTTTCACCCTGGCAGTGTTCCAAAATCACAACCACACAACCAATTGAGCTTCAAATTGAAACCCCACAAATGAAATTAAGAACTTGAATCGCATAAATGAGGGGGGAATTGGACCTGACCCAAGAGGCTGAGGGCGTATGAATCGAACCCATATTGAGAAAAGAAGGGCAACCAGTGTTCAGCCCAACACCAAGCTGCATGAAAGCTTCCATGAACGAACACCAATGGAGGTCGATTTGACAACTGGTCATCTGGGGTCTCGTTTCGTACGCCTTTTTGGTGGATAACCTCCATGTTCAGACCAGAAGGGAGTTGGTGAAAGATTCGAGATTGCCCTTGTTTCAGCTTGTATGGGACCTTCATTTTGTAGCCTGTGTTGAGAGCTGCTTGTGGCATTTTGGTGATTTTGATGGTTGAGGGGATGCTTACAGTTGCAAGAACATAGCCCCTAGCAGAGGCCATTGTTTTGGGTTGAAGAAAGAGCTATCTGAATTTTGGGTACGTTTTGGATATGTTATGTGCACACAAGAACACACTTTACTATTTCATTATACCATACGCAAGCCGTAATATACATTTTAAACAGAAACACAAGCGAACCAATTATGCTTTTAAATCTACATAATTGTTAACGAAAGACTTAGAAATTTTAACCTCGTAAGAAAGTGAACTAATTATGCTTTTAAACATAAGCGCCCATTTGGATATGTTTTGAATATGTTCCAACAGGAAAGCGCTCTCCTCTAGTCATCCCCATGGGCGGATCTAGAGCCAAGGGAAGGGGGGCAGCCGCCCACCCTAAATTTTTTTTTAGTATTATATATACATGAAAATTTTGACCGCCCCTTATAAAATTCTGCCACCGCCCCACTTAAAATTCTTGAAACTAAAGAAAGAGCAAAACTAACTCAAATGCATTGTTTGAAGCGTAATTACATTGGGTCCGGTGATCTTCTGACAGGCCGGCGAACCATATTTTCTTACTAACGGGTCTGTAATCGAATGCATTTTTTAAATTCCACTCTCAAATAAACATGTAATTAGTAGGAAAAAATTTATATCAAGATAAATATATTGGATAATAATATATCTAAAACATGTTGAACATATCACCAATTTTATGAGTATAATTGTTTCAAACATCACATATCATCACTTTCATGAATATAATTGTTTTAATATGATTTTTTGTTATATTATACATATACGCAAATTCACGAGTTTGGGACCATTTTAACGATTTTTTACATCAATGAACTTACCCGACCCATATGACTATAACCGGGCCGATAAAATATATATTATATTACGGTAGCCTAATGACACTTAAAATTTCCGCCTCCCGTGAAAAAAAATTTTGGATCCGCCACTGGTCATCCCTGCAACTTTTCTTTCCAGATTGTTTATTGAACGCATGGCTTAGCTAGGACCCTTCAAATCATGTTTGAGCCTATGTTCAAACCAAACAAACCCACCTCCTATTTGAGTCAGGCCGGAAAGAATGCCCGCCAAGTTCAGATAAGGGAATGCTTCCCCCAACCATTAAAGGAAAGGCTCGATGAAGAGAGGGAGATATGACAATGGAAAGGAAAAGGCTTTCGGATATCACGATTTAATTTACTTTTCATCGAAAACGAAGAAGGCCGAGGATGGCCTATATGCTTTATATACCAATAAGGCCTTTGATCCCATTAGTATTTTATACCGACGTTAACTTGTTTTAGTTTTAGTCATGATCGCGTTCAAACGGGTCAAAGAATTTTTTAAGCTAGTCATTTTTTGATTTTGTGATTTGTGTTTTATTTTTAATTTCTTTCCAGACAGTTTTTTACAGCTTTTCTAAAGAGTTGCTTTATAACATGTCATGTCAGTCTACTAATGCTTGGTTTACAGTATAATTGAAAGTTAAACAATTTTGCCAAATAGCAGTTCGTCTTTAATCATATTGTTAAGAGCTAAGCGTAAGAAGATACATGTTGGGGTTATTTAAAACCACCTAGCTCAGGATTCTGACGTTAACTATCATTTAAAAAAGCATCCATCAACATGAAATTTGTTCTAAACCTTATGCTTGTTACAAAAAAACATCCACACAGGCAAAGATAACTGTGTTCCAGAGACTCAACATATATGATGAATTACATTCAAATTAGATTCTAACATAGAATTTTTCTAATAAAGTTCTTAATCCATTTTTATTAACCACTCACTTATATTATATAAGTGTATTATGCATGAGGTGCATCTTCATTCTTCAAGCAAAAGATATGGTATTCCCCCAATACTCAAAAGAACAAAAAAGACAATAATGGCTAAATCCACATAAAATGCAAGTTCAAAACCATATGAGAACTAAACAGTAAAATTTCAACAACACTCTTGGATTTATCCTACAAAGAAAATGAGATGAGCTGAATCTTTTGAAATCAAATGTCAAATTGCATTTCAAATAACAAAAATGAAACCATTAAGAGACAACTTGAGACCATTTAGGCCTCAGTTATTGGATACTCGAACACAACATCTTTTCCACAAAGCTTCCTGTAAACCCCGGCAAACGTCTCTAGCTTGTACTCAGTGTCGTTCCTTGCCTTGGGATCCAAGTAAATCTGCAAGTAAGTAAATGCAACAAATAGATGTTAAATACAAGAAGTGCATGAAATAAAAAGAGACGACAAAATTGAAGAGATTCACCTTAATAATTTTAGAGCTGTCAACTCTGTATCTGACCCGTTTGCCTACGATCTCAGCAGGATAAACAATATCCTCAAGCATGGCATCATGCACTGCTGTGAGGGTCCGATTGCGAGGCCTCTGGACAGCTGAACCTTTCTTGGGTGGTGGCAGCATCCTTCTGGTTGCAATTAGAACCACATCCTGCAAGAAAATAATTTCTTAAATCAAAAACATACTTTATTTTGTATCACGAGAAGATTACATTCAAAGAACAAGAATGTCACCTTGCCACTGAATTTCTTCTCGAGCTCTCTCACAAGCTTGAGATGAATCTTACGGAAAGCTTTCCTCAATCTGTAAGGCACATGAATCACTACAGCCTTCCGATTTCCAGAGACGTCAATTTGGCTGAAGAAAGAGCATTAAGCATAAAGTAAATTCATCACAACTTAATCATGTAGTGAAAAAAATTCATTTAAATACATTTAAAAAACAGCCTTACGCAGCATTATTAATGTAAAGGTCCTTCAGGTCACTCTTAAGATCTTGGTTCGCGTTCTCCAAGTCAAACAATGCCTACATAAACAAGATCTCAAGTTAGAAATTGTAATGAGATTTTACATAAAACTATGAGTGTATAAGCCATATTCAAACCGCAGTTTGGCTTCAAAAGCAAGTTTTTTACACTCTTTTAAGCCTGCAGATTGTTTTTCTATAAGCCATATTCAACAGAGCCCCATCCATCAAAAGCATATCAGGTTATTTCTATGAAACTCTATATCTTTACTTAAAGTTGCAATTTATCTTAAAACCAAAACATGTCAAACTATATGTGACATTGTTACATCATGAAAAAATATGCTGAAAACTACATGTTTCAACCAATTCCCTGTTTCGATCTAATTATGTTCCCACGAAATGTTACACCTTTTTAACATTATTTGCTGAGTAAGCCCAAATCATGAAACCAAAATGTTTGTAACAATTAGTTTGATCAGGTTCAGTTTCAACTTTCAAACATATAGTCTAGAATTTAGTTTTGGTTTACAATAATTATGAACATTTACCAACAGGCTCAAAATTTGGTCTCAAAACCATCCAAACAAAAACAACAAACACTCCTAATGACAATAACTACATCAGAAATAGAAAATGCAATTCACCTGAGCAACAGAATCCTCAAATTCAGTGGGCTCAACATCCTTGTCCTTCTGAATCTTTTTCCTTGAAGTATACATTTTGAGCGATCAAACTAATAAAAAATCCCAAAATCATTCGTTTCAATTACAGATAAAAACTACACTTTAATCAAGTGCAATGAAATCAATTAACACAAATCTAAACAAGTAACGATGGCAAACACAAATTAAATCAACATCACATCAATAAAACCGATTAATACAAGTAACTATCTTTAAATACACTACAAAATGAGTAGAACAGAGTGAAACAAGGGAAGAAGAAAGACATACAATGGAGGATTCCGGCGGCTCTGGATGGAGAATCTGATGGTAAGGTATCGGCAGAGAGGAAGAGTAAACCCTAAATCTATTATAAGGAGTATAAGTTGGGCTTCGTTCAGAAAATGGTGTGATTTGGGCTTGGGTTTCAAAGAGCTTGTATCAAACCCAATCCATGGTTTGTAGGGCTTATCATTTATGGGCTTAGGCCTGCGAAAGCAAACTATTAACACGATTCAGTACAATATATATCCATCGTTACATTACAAATTATTATTTTTATTTTTTTAGTTAAATAATAATTTTTATAATTTTATTATTATTTTTTCTCTATTCTCCATTCGCAACAATTGTTAAAAATATTAAAAAGTTTATAGAGATTAAACAGTAAAATTTACAGATAAACAATAACTTTTCTTTCTCCTTCGCTCACAACCGTTTACAACAATTCCTTAAAATATAAGGATTACACTCACATAAGTATAAAGAAGTTATTGTGAATGCTCTAATTATCACGTATATTAACATTCAACCTCTTAATGGAAGGTAGATTCTTTACGTTAGGATCTCCTCTTAAGGACGTGCATTGTCGAATAAAAATTAGTTATAACAAAGAATTATGAGAAACACATGAGTATTTGTGTTTATTTGATCATATGTGAATTATTTTTAACGAAAATTTTCAAAGAATTATGTTTATTTAGCTACCTAAGTTAACTAATAGCGCACTACAGTTATGCTATCTTATGAAAAATCATGCTAAAAAACTTTAATAAAACAAAAATTAGTTAAAGAAAACGAGTACAAATAATATAGCATTCCCTCTCAATGTAATATATAGAGTAAATTACACAGATAGCCCTTGGGATATGTACGTATTGCAACTTTAGTTTATACTTTCAATAAATTATAGATGTGAACCTGAATTATACATGGTATGCATATCAATAACCCATGATGCTAACTGAAGTTAAGTTTTACTGTTAGTTTTTTTAAAACACCAAAATACCCCTTCTTGTATCTTCTTCTCAACATTATAGCTTTTCACATCCAACCCACTGTCGTTGTCGCCTCTGCCCTCAACCCACCATCACCGTCACCTCTACCCTCAACCCACCACCACCTCCTGCACCCTCAACCCACCACCAGTGTTGTTGCCTCTACCCTCAACCTATCACCTCCTTCTGCACCCTTAACCCATTGTCGTCGCCGCTGCTACACCCTTGACCCACCAACAACCACCATTACCACTATACATGATGATAACGTCATGAGCAATGGTTAGAGAGAGAGAAATACCTGGATGAAGTGATGGTGGTGGTGATGATGAGGTGGTGGTGGTGGTGGTGATGATGAGGTGGTGGTGGTGGTGGTGATGATGAAGTGAAGGTGGTGCTTGAATTCTCACATGGTGGTGAAGAGGTGGTGGTCGTGAAAATAAAGATCCTATAAGAAAATAGAGGGTTGAGGTGAAGTGAGATGAGTGGGGTTTGAGAGGGGTAAATTGGGTTTAATTTGAAAATTATTATTTTTTAAATTTAGGATATATCAGTATTTATACATTAAATTAACAAAGAAACTTTACTTCGGTTAGTGTTGAGATTCGCCAATGTGTATACCATACAAAATTCAGACCCACATCTATAATTTGTTAAAAGTAAAATCTAAAGTTGTAATACATAGTAACTTTTCGTGTAATTTACTCTAATATCTATCATCATCAAAGTGGAATCTT
The DNA here is from genome assembly GCA_018326385.1 of Flaveria bidentis. Taxonomy (NCBI): domain Eukaryota; kingdom Viridiplantae; phylum Streptophyta; class Magnoliopsida; order Asterales; family Asteraceae; genus Flaveria; species Flaveria bidentis. The sequence goes on from BJCM01270118.1 coordinate 33,010, forward strand.
CTTTGACAGCTAGGTTACAACAAATCACTTCGAAAATTTTGGCGTTCTATAAACTTAAATAAAAATTAAAATGAAAGAAAGAAATAGCTAAAAACTTTAGCTAAAGATATCCACCATGCACTCCAAAATCCAAGCCATTTTATGTCACTTCTTATAATCATGACTTGGATTCATCTAGACATCTAGTGATAACAAATTTGTTTTGGTTTTTAATAAGTTAGTTCACATCATTGGATCACAATAATTTAAAAGTGGTGTGATCATGACATGAAAAATACAAGTTCGTATTTTCCTAACAATATTTTAAATCAAACAACATTAGTTAAATAAATAAATTTTAATTCTCATGTATTATTTTCTTTCATTACATTTTCTTTTTCCAATCTGGTTTTACCAAGTAAGATCTTAACATAAATTTAGGGTTGTTCAAAAAATCCGATATCCGAAACTATTCAAAATCCGATCTGCATCCGAATCCGAATAAATCGATCAGAATCCTTATTCGGATCGGATTTCATCCGAATTCGAATCCCTTATTCGGATTTCAGATCGGAATTCGGATATCATAATTTTTTTATTCGGATATCTGAATGATCCGAATAAGACATATCTGAATAATCCGAATAAGACTTCAACTATATTTGTAGCTCAATACTCATTACTCAAACTATCTATTATATTTTTAATTCAATACACAAAAATATTTACACATTCTAGTCATAATCTTAAATAATTATGCAATAATCGACCATCATTCTAAATTAGAGATTCTAATCTTCGGGTCCCATACATTTACCTATTATGTTTTACTTTTGAATTTGCGTACAAGTTATTTTTTTAGTCTTATATCTTTTATCGTGATTTTCAACTTATAAAATATTAAAAATAAAAAATTAGCAAAAGAAACAAAAAACAAAAAAATTGAAAAACTTGTTATTTGGTTTATCCGGATTATTCGGATAAATTCGGATTATTCGGATATATCCGAATCTGATCCGAAGTGAATTTGGATATATTCGGATCGGATAGAAAATTCATTGTTCGAATCGGATCGGATTTCGGATAGAACCTAAAATTTTCAAATCCAACTAATCCGATCCGAATAATCCGTTATCCACTCCGATAAACATCTCTACATGAATTTGATGACTATCGAAGTTCCAACTTTGAAACGTTTCGCATTTCATTATATTTCATACTTAGCTAATTCATTCTCAATTTACAACAAATAAGCAATAAAAGTAAAGCGTGGTCCTAATGTGACATTCTGATAGTAAAATTACTCTCTTTTATTTATGATGTTGTGAGTTGAATCTAACAAGATGTAGACATAGGCGGTTTATAAAAAAAAGTCTCTAATGTTGTTCTAAAAAAAGTAAAAGTAAACTATAAAATAATGTGTATATTATAATCATTTTGTTGTATAAATAAATGGAAACAAATGTGTAATTATTGGTGTGTATAATTACTAGACCATATAACACATATTACAAATATATAAGGATGCATAGATGTGCATAGACTTTTATTGTTCCATTCTTAAATCCTCATCAAATCAAGGATTCAAAAGCACCTTGTTGTTCACTCCAGCTCTATATAACTGCAACTCTGATCTCGTGCTAACACGAACCTCGGTCCCTGCAGGTGCAAACAATACAGCTCCTTCCGACACTCGTTCTTCACATGACGATGTTAGCATTGATCCTTCGCCTGAAATAACCACAAACACTGATGGACCGGGGAGGGCGGGAAATACAACGGATGCACCTTGGTCCAGCACACATTGGTCAACCTCGAACTCCTCAAAAGGCGGAGTGTATCTTCTGACATATTGGTTCAAAGGTACCCCTTTCAAGATTTCAGGTAACCCCTGATATAACATTACATCAAAACATAACATGTAAAGAAATATCGCGACATTTGACTAGATATACAGAAGTTTGATTATTTATCGGGTCTATGGTTACCTGTTTATAAGTGAGCATTGAACATAGGATTTTTACATCCATGTATTTTGGAGTAAGGCCAGCACGGACAACGTTGTCTGAAGCTGCCATGCACTCGATGCACTCGCCAGTTAAATATGCATGAGGCTCATTTGCTGCTATGTATAAAGCATCACCAGGCTCGAGTTTCACATGGTTAAGAAGAAGGGCAGCCAAGACCCCAACATCATTTGGGTAGTGTTTTTCAAGCTTCAACACTAGCTCTTCTTTACTAGTTAACTTCCTCGTCTAATCATAAACATAAAAAGTCAACTTGCTAATAAAACTACATTAAACAACCTGAAAATAGACAGCTCTTTGGAAATAATAAGTTCTAACCTCGTTTTCCTTGCTTAGACGATTAATCAATCTGGACAGTGCCTTGGAAGTAACTTCCCGGTTAACCGACATAAGTTTAGTGAATATTGACTGAAGAACTCGCTGTTCTTTGACTTCACCATTTTGTCCGTTGATGGTTAAGATTTGGTCATAACATGTATTGCCAGCCACTTGTTTAATCTCTGGAACACTTTCAAGCACAACATCAAGTTCCTAGCATAAATAATAAGCTCCTCTGAGTATGTAATATCACATCACATATACATTATTTAAACTGACAAGCAACAGCCCGTTAAGACGCAAAGATGACAAAATAGGAGGGTCAGGCGGGGTAATGGGGTCAAAACAAGTTGGGTTGAAAAGGGCTGTTTTAGTGCGGGTCAAAACAGGTTGCTTTGACTCTCACATTTTTTTGTCCATTTATTATAAAATGTTATTAATATGTTGAATATGATTACAAAGACCCTGTTATCACAACGCTAACAATTTTTAAAATTGCTGACAAACTTTTTGACACGGTTAATTCAAATGGACCATTTCTTTTTAGCTATTTTTACACTCTGACCTGTTAGGCGTAACCTATATGTTGATCCGCATGCTAAAAAAACACTCTTAAAACCAATGGCAGAAAGATCAGGGGAACTACGTAAGATCTAAACGCACTAGACAAATTCTAGAAGAGCATAAATTCGAGTACAAGCATATTCATGTTACCAAGACAGTAAAATATCATCATTCTATAGCCATCATGGACTCTGATCATTTGTAAGGCAAAATGGCACCAACAATAGACCCAAAAGGTTAAAAATATGACCCACCCCATTGAACATATGGGTCACGCCTTCAGATCAAATAACAAATGTAATAATGCAAAAAGATCAGCACTGCAAAGGCACCATAGACTCTCATTAACTGTAAGTACTCGTCAATAATAAAAGATGACCCAAAATTGGACGCATGGGCCATGACTTGACAGTAAAGAAATATTGCAAGACATTTAAATAAAATGGTCCAAAGTAGCAAGGCATTCAATTAAACCATAGCTCTAGAACAACATGCATTTCTAAATAATTAATTGAATAAAAACAACAACAAACTTATAATTAACCATGTATATTACCTCTGAACTTATAAACCCACACAAGGCCTCAAAGTTGGTTAATGCCAGAGCCATTTCAGGTTTGTGGTTTGCATCTTTATACATGTTCGGTTGCAACTTATGAAGGAACCCAGCCAATTCCTTATCTGGATGAGCTTGTATTGACAATGGCCGGGCGACTGATAGTACCTAATGCAAGGTAATTTCCATACATGGTAAGATAACAACCATATGACCCATATAAGTAACAAAAATGTACGCAACAAGCAATTAAAAACTAAAAAGCAATCAAATCGATCAATCCTAAGCGTTTTCTTTCCCTAGAATGATCTGTATCTGTCACAAACTTATATTGTTTTCTGTAAATTACTCTGAAATTAGTTTTGGGGATTTCAAGAGCACTATAAAGCTCATTGCATACCAATGTCATCACCATATTATTCAACCAATTACTTCATAATACTCAATTTCACAGATGTTAACCCCTGATAGTCTGATACACAACTATCAACCATTTTAAATTCAAGTAATTGACTTTATAACAAGACTAAATCGCTGAAGTATTCGAATCATCAACTATATTAATATTCCCAATTACGCAATCGAAACGCCACAACGGCAAAATCAAGAAACTAATAATTACCTTCATCAAGAAAGGAAGATCACACCCCCATTTCTGAACAACAACATCACCCAACACCTTAGGGTTCTGCAGAACCCACGACTTCAAGCTCACATTATCATCACCCCCTTGCAAAAACGAGGGTCCAGAAACGTGAGTTCCGATCCAAAACTCAGCGTAATGCTTGGTTTCCTCAATCAGAGCACCACAGTTGCTCTGAAACAATCTCGCAACTCGCGAATCGCACCCAATTGGACCCCAATTGTATTTCTGAACGGAGCATTTGAGCTTCAGAAGCTGTGTTTGGCGGTGATTGCTTCTGTTAGCTTCCATAGGCCTTTGGATGAGGGGGGATTGATGAGATGAATCGGTGGATGTGAATGCATGGGTCAATGCAGTGCTGCAAACGCTTTATAAAGTGTGAGAATGAATGAGTGTGGGTTTTTGGAGTTTGAAGTCATCGTTTTCGTGAGGATGACGAAGAGATTTGCATTGGAAAGCTCATCTACACGTTTGAAGAATTTTCAATAGAATAATCTTTTAGCTATTTATAGAAAGACCCATACACTCGTTTGGGTATGTGTGACAACTGACAAGCTGCCATCTAATACAAAATTGAAAATTGTAAACGTATATTTTAATAAAAACTTATTAGATTTTAATAATTTTCATTTTTATTTATTGACCGGAACTAATCTTAACTTGAGAAATATATATAAACTAGATTAGAATTCATGTATTACATGTCTGTAATAAATAAAACATATTAAAATATTAGTTTTATGAATATTTTATTTTCTAGATGTTATTATTCATTGGTAAAATAAAAATATAATAAATATTTAAAAGTTTTAACACATATTTAAATTAAAAATTATTATTCTATATTTAATATTTATTAATAAATTATTAAAATAACTATATTTATATTTTAGATGTTTAATAGTTTAGTTTACTTATTTATAATAACTATCATTTAATATAAGAGAGACAAGAAACACAAATATAAATATATTTGTTTTAACATATTTTAGTTAAAAAGAAAAGTGAAATTAATTTTTTTTTATAATTTTCGTATTTATTATGAGAGATGGACGGGAAAATGATTTTTTTAATATGCTACAATGATGACACGTGTAATTTGATATGCTAAAATGATGACACGTGTATTAAAAAACATTCTTTTATTATAGGTTATAGATTATATATTATAGATACTTTTAATTTTCAATTTGTTTTTCTACAACAGTTTATTACTAATTGAGAGTTAACACCGTAAGTTTTTTATGAAATAAACCAACTTTGAGATATTTTTCAACTCCGTCAACAGTATCGTCGCATGGTGTTGATTCTCGGTGTTTACTCACCGTGGCTTAAAAAATGACCATTAAAGATAGTTATTAAGGTGTGTGCCCCTTCTTAAACGACTCTTTTGAGCATTTTTAATAAAAAAAAGTCATACTATAAATATAAGCCAATTAACACATTTTTTTTGTACCAAACTCAAATATATCTCCTACTCATTTCTAAACTTTTACACACTATGGAAGGCAACAAAAATCCATTAATTTCAAGCCCAAACCAACAAAATTTAGACCGAAAGTTTTTACGGGTCTGAGTGAACACATCCCTTCAACCCAACTGTTTAACACACCACATACAACCGATTGATTTCCAACCCGTATGAAATGTCTCAACCGTCTCCAACAATGCTCATTTGTCAAACCCCACCATCTTCATATACCTACCAAAATATGCCAATTAATGTAACACCAGGTCATTTCGTATTCAAGAAACCTACACAGTTTGCATTTTACCAAACCATCCTGAATGCCTTTCAAAACCCACCCCACCAAGGGAAAGAATAAGAAGATGTCAAAGAAGATGACCAAGAAGATAATGAACAATATGATAATCTAGAAGTGTATGAAAGTGAGGATGAAGACATTTGTGTTGAAGAACCCCCTCCCCTTCTCGAAAGTTAACCGAATGGTAAATAAAGACACGAGCAAATAACACGTCTTGGGATGAAAATAGGGATGAAGCTTTGACTAAGGGATGGATTCATGTATCCGAAGACCCTAAAGTTGGTGATCATCAAAAAAATTTGTTCGTTTTGGAAGAAAGTGTTTATAAACTTTAGCATCACGTGTTAGTGGAATGAATCGAATGGCTGATCAAATGAATTCAAAATGAGGAAGAATGCATTTGATGATGAGTCATTTTAAAAGGATTTATATTCAATCAGTATATTTTTTTATCTTTACTTGTATATGTACACACCCTTTTTTGTCAATTTTACTACCACAGAATTAACTTCTATAAAAAACTAACTAGAAACATTGTTGGGCAAACAGAAGTACAACAAAATTCCGAAATCGGGCCAATACGTAAGCTCAAATGAGCCTGTTACAATCCCCCTCCCCAACCTTAACGAAAACATGGTGCCGAAAAGGCAAGACATAAAGGGAATAAACAGTTGGAGAGCAAAACAACATTGAATGAGTCCATAAGCAATTACAAAGCGATGAGCCAGAAAGAAATGGAGCAAAGAAGTCCACGAGAAACCCTTTGTTTAAAGTCATTGAATCGAAATTGGCATTCCCAAATTTACAGTTACAAACTTTGCTTTGCAATACAATAGACTAGGACATAAGGATTTCTCCTAAATCATAAGATGATGCTCCGAAGCCAATGTTAAAAAGCATCCTAGAAGGAAAAGTGGTGTATTGTCCGGCTATGTGGCTGGGAGTTTGATTTTTAGATTTTTAGTGAAAGCATTTGTTTTTTATTTTTTAATGTTTTTAGTTTTATGTTGATTTATTTTAAAGTAGTTTTTAATTTTAGGTTGCAACTTATTAAATTTATGAAATTCTTGTTTTAAAAACAAATTTTTTTTGTGTCATGGTATAATATGAGTGCCTCTATATTTTATAGTGTGGTGTAGTATGACATGGTTTGAGATGGCAAGTTGTGAGTGGTGAATTCATGGTGTAATGGGAGGTTCATAACATGAGTGTCATCTCCACCCTAAACCATTGTCTGGTTCGTTTTTCTACAAAAGGGAAAGCACGACACAACCATTAAATCGTCGACGCCCTCCATCTCTCTTGATTTGCACACCATCTCCACCTTGACCATTTCCTTACCCCTCCTTCTTCTTCACCCAATTTAGTCGTAAACAAGAAATAAATCATCTCCATAACATACACATTTTTTGAATAGGAACACCTATTCAAATATCTACAAAACCCTTTTTATCAAAATTCCATCAGATTTGATAGGATCATGAGTCGATTATTGGTCAAGTTGGTAAGGTTCATAATTAAGCAAAAGGAGATGGAATGGTGTTGATTGGTGGGTTCAATGGTAGTATAGGACTCGAAATCAAATAAAACCCTTATAATATTACTATTTTATTGGTGGTGGATGGACTCATCAGCATTTGTAGACGAAAAAGGAAGATTGTAGTGGAGTTCGAGGAGGTCGTCCATACTTGTAGTGGTCTTGGTGGAGGTTGAGAGGTTGACATTAAGTAGATAACAAGAAGTAGATGGGGATGGGGTGGGAGTGGGGATTTAATACTTTAATGAGTGCATTTAAGTATTTTTGGTCACTTCACATGCAGACAAAAAATATTAACATATATTTTTCTAATAAATTATTATATTTTTGCCACTTGTCACTCTTTAGTTTATTCTTACACTTATTTTCCCGTCTAAACTATAAGATCCGATTTAATTAACATGCGAATTCTATTTTCAAATCCTACCAGGATCATATCTCTATGCATTTAGAGCTAATTCATTTCCTTTGATCGACCTTCATCCGTGAAAGGTTTTGATCAAAACCAAATTTCAATTCAACATATAGAATTTTAATTTTCTTCGTAATCTCTAAATCAAACAGTTTGAAGTTACCATTTGGGTCAAATTTCAAAGACCCACTTGGAAATTTATAGAAGTTACTTTCTCGATTGATTGTTTATGAATTAGGGCTTCTGTGGAATATGGTTTTGTCGACGATCTTTGTTTCATGTATGCTTGTTTGTTACTAAGATCCAAGACTCTTTCGATTGCACTTTTTTTTAGCATTTCTAAAAGCTCAAAATTTATAATTTACGGATTGAACCCATTTAATTTTCTTAAAAGCTTCAAAATTTTGAACGTTGGTGATTTAGAAAGAGATATCTGGTGCTTATTGGATTGTAGTTACCATTCCCATAAAAGTGACCACCAGTCATAGTAGGTTTGTCCCAACCCATTTGATTGTCAACGTTGATGTATTTTATCATGGTCTACTAAAAAAGAAGTTAAAATTAGGTCTTAGCTCACCAAAAACTTGATGTTTGATTTATATGTATACGAAATCAAAGATAAGAATCACAACCTAGTCTTAAGGAATCGCCCAAACTAGATCACACAAAACAAACAAGTGCAGTTGATGTATGTGATATAGCTAAGGTAAGTTTGAGTATCAATCCACGGGACAATGATATGCAACTCTTAATACTTAACCCTATATCAATTCCTAGCCTATTACAATGATTGACTTTTAACTAATTACTAAGGATTATTAAACTAATGAAACCTAAAGGATATTAAAACTAAGAATGGAAGAACTAAGGAAACAATAAACAAATGAAAGAAAGTATGAGAAAAATAAAAATGGGAGAATCATACCACGTAGGCGAGAAATTTTATTGACTAACTTAACTAATCACAAGAATAACTATTCATAAGACACCAGATCTTAAGAATATGACATATAAAAATCACCAAGATATGCTAATCCTCTCATAGGTCTTACAAACACACCTAAATGACCCTATGGGTCGTGTGAAGCTTACGAGATAAAGGAATGAATCACCTTTTATTCTCATTAACCTAGAAAGCTAAGGCACTCTAATGATGTATCTTCTCTCGATCTCAATAATCACAGTGTTATGAAAGGTTGTTATCTACAACCCCATAACACAAGAGTAAATTTATTCTAAACCAATTAATAACCCGAAAACACTTTAATCATGAACGAAAGGACATATTCACGCTAGTGCAATCTAATCCTAACACACAATAACAAAGGAGGAATCCAACAAAGTTTATCACATCTTGGTCTCATAACTCGCTAAAACACTGATTCAACAATCAAATCTTATTCCACGATAACTATCTTTAGTAACCGTCCTAATGATCGTAAACATAAAGTAAACACTCTAGACAAGATCAATCAAACTAATAAACATGAAAACAAGATATGATCATCAGTCACAAAACCGACACTCATAATCATTAAAAATTAATAAAGAATAAATTTATTCAATAACATTCATGTCAAATAATTAATTAAACCTAAAAATAGTTAAACCATGCCAATAAGCATCCAAAGCTTATAGCATTCACAACATGTTCCCTAAATTGATCTGAGTGCATTCATTGTATTATATGGTATGGTTATAAGTGGTTGTGAATGAAGAATTAAGAAAAGTAACTGATCAATTTAATTTTTGGGAAACACTATTCAAAACACTATAATATTTTTGATATATTTTAAGTGGTTGTGAGTGAAGAATAGAAAAAAAGTAATGATAAAGGTATAAAAATTATTATTTAATTAAAAAAAGAAAAAAAAACTAATTATTTTTAGTGTAACTATATAGATAAAGATGATGAATGAGTTGTAAATACTCTTACGTGATCAAAGTAACTACCTAATCATAGTTAAGAACATAACAACTCAATCACATACATAATATGAAATTACAAAAAATATATATATGTATTGCAAATCGAGCCGATTAACGTGAATACACGTTAACGATAAATCTTCACTCCGAGCTACAAGATTTCTTCATTTAAGCTTACTTTAAAGTTACCCTTTGGTCTTTTAGTCGTCTGTTTGTTTAATGGACAACCTCTCTCTCAAAATGTCGTATGCGAAACAACAACCTCCCCCCCCACTATTTTTTTTACAACCTCTATTAAAATCTTTACGCTCAAAACATTTTTTTACCTTCCAGATCTATCAATAATTTATTTGCAACTAATTATCGTTCCATACTTCCATACTCCACGTGGGCTGCTATAGTTTTTATGGCATGGGCCTCCGACTTGATATCAACTAATAATCCATTAGATCTGATGGGCCTTTCTATTTCTCTAGATGTGGATTTTTGTATTTGATTTCTGATTATGGGCTTCATGGTTGCATCACATAATTGATTTGTACTTTACTTTTTCCATTGCTCCATGAATTCATCTGCCTTCCCGGCTTCACATGATCTCTTCAAATTAAAACATGAATTTCTTTAATTTTAACCAATTTATACACTCATAAATAAACATGAACATTTTTAAATTAAACCAATTTATATACTCATAAATTCCATTTGTAACTATCGCACGGTACTTTATTTTTTTCGTTCTTTAAGGTCATATTTTTCAAAGGTTTTATGTTATAGTAAAATGACTAGTTGTAATAAATTAAACATGAGTTTAAAATGTCACTTGTTTGTCGTTAGCTTAGTTAAATTTACACCATTTTCACTCATGGTTTATTGAAATCTAAAAAATCCAATAATGACCCAATCACGAATAATATTCAATAAAACTAACCCAAAAACTATTCAAAGCATATGAAATATTCATATAACTTATATATAAATTGGACCATATTAAGGGGCAAGTGAGGTCGTCTTAATGGGGAATTTGTAGAAAGTGTAATTGTAGTTCAATGAATTGGTGTTTACAACTAATGGTCAGGCTGTTGAGACTTGATCAAAAACATATTAATATATCTGTTTTAGTTACATTTATCGTGTAAGACGTCTCCATAATTAGTGAAAAATGTTTAACAAATAAAACTTGATTAACTTAAAACTACAAACTTTAAAATTATAAATTAGAACTTTAGATGAATTCAATAACATGATTGCAAAAAACACTTAACTTGGGAATGGATTTACTAACTAATGAAAAATAACCACTTCTAGGTTTTCAATTTCGCAAGATCAACAATCGATATGTTTAAACTAGAGTTTGCAAGAACTTAACTTCAAGATTTTAACTTTTGATTTAAAGTGATAACCCAAGAACAATCTTTTAAGACTCGTTTGTTCATAAGATTACCTACTTACTCATATCAAAATGTATACATTTCTTAATGAGTTCACAATGTAAGGAAACCGAAAATTTATAATCAACCATACAACTTTTTTTACAAGCAAACCTTTTAAACTAACCAAAATATAATGTTTCATTCACTAATTCGAGGTTCAATACAAAAACCTGACTAAAGCATACCAATGGTTTCACTTAGCAAGAACTATACACCCGAAAGCAGTCACGAAGGAACTAGCCACGCTGTATCTTCAATCCTTGTTTTGATGATGATTGTAGATGATTTTGGGATGAATGAGAAGGATTGAAATCACCAACAATTAGCTTATAATCTTCAATATTCATGTATGGTAAGTTCCTATTGGAATCGGGATTGATAAACTTAAAAATCCCAAAATCCGGAGTTTGTAAGGGTGACCAACGTATCATACTTTGCTCTCGGTGTATCATAAGCGGGGTATGAAGTTGTACGATGCTTGTTCACTAGATTATGTTCAAGATCTTGTGACTGATACGGTGGTCGGTGTATGATACGATGGACAGCATATGAAACGGTGGTCAGCATATGATATGGTGGTGGATATAGTGGTGCCTAATTGATTTGATTTGACTTTATTTTTTCGTGTAATTGCACATTTGATCCTTCCACTTTATTGTTTTGCTTCTTTTGCCTCAAATTATTCTCCTTTAAGCTTCAACACCTATTGATAAAAACACAAAGTCATTTTGTATCACTATAATCATATAAAATCATGTATTTAAGTATAATAAACTTAAGAATATCAATACGTGATCAACTAACAATAACATTATATATTAAATTTAGAATGTCTTGTTAATGATGACATAAAACAAAAAAATAGAATGTAATTGAAATGTAATTTCAATAAATTGATAAATGCGTACAAAAAGAAAAAAAATCAATTTTACCAAAGATTTGAGTCAACTATATCACATAAACACATAGTATGTGAACAAATCTTTTTATATTGTGTGATCATGGAATTTAATTATTAAAAATAATATAAGAAAATTGTTTGTAATTGTTTCCATATCAAATATTATATCCAAAAATAATAATTTGACAATTTAACTATAAAAGTTAAAAATGGAAAATAAACATATTATAAATTTTTAACCAAGAATTCTTTTAGTTTTGTTTCTATATTTGTGTAAAAATTTAAATGGCAAGAGTTTTCACTAAAGTTGATTAAGATCTTTAATCCATACTTATTAATAAAACAATAATTTTAATGGCAGGTGACATTCTCTTAAAACTTTACTTTTTTTCAATTCCCATCTAAATCTGTATATGTTTTTAGTTTTATTCTATGTTTATTTGACTAAAAGTCAACTTTTAATACAAGAGACATATAAGAAGAATTTTGAAAATTAACCCTAAATTATAGTAAATCTTTTTTTAAAAATGAAATCATACCTGATATTTCTTTTTTTTTTCTCTCATATAATTCATAAACAAAAACTATAGAAATCATCTATGATTATATTAATCTATGAAATCGATTGCTTAACTGTGTTTCCATAAAATGTTCGGTTTATATTTGAACTAGGTTAGTATCCCGTGTATTACACGGGTTAAATAAATAAAATAATAAATAACTGGTAATAAAAATTAATGAATTATAAAACTATATTTGAAAAATATGATTATAATTTCATATGAATAGTTATTTCAAGTAAATAAACAATAGATATGTTATAGATAGATAGATATATAGATAAATAGATAGTCTAGAAACTCATTTCTTAAACAGATTTTAGTTAGTAATAAACACGAAAAGTTACAGTACGATATTTTAATATAAGATATGTATAAAATTATATATACGTACTTGTTCAAGAGATAAAACAGTTATACTATTTTTAACTCTCTTATCTAAATAGTTTCATTTTTAAACATTTATTTTAAAATTTTCTTATAAAAATTTATTGTTTATAAAAAACTTGTTTATTAAAAACTCAAGTTTCTAATTATTCTGGTTGTTTTAATAAAACTACTTTTAGAAAATTCTATATTTTTATAACTATTTTAAAAAATGACTGATATAAAATATTTTGTTTCAAAAGGTTTAATGTGTTTGAAAATATATGAATTTTAATTTTCTTAATAAAATTTATTTTTAAAAATATAGTTTGATTTTGAAAAAAATATAGATGAGAGAGAAAAATGTATCAATTGACCAAATTAATTTTTATAAAGAGAGAAATTGTTTGAGTGTTTAAATTATTTTAATATCCTTTTAGATGAAAAATAAAGTAAGAATATTTAAAAAAATGACAAATGTCAAAAAAATGGTCTAACA
>BJCM01270119.1:0-18758 GCA_018326385.1 Flaveria bidentis
TGCTGAAAGAGTCATCCTGGATCTTCCATACGAGACAGTTCAGGATATGTGTTCTTCTGCTTGTAAAATTCGTTTATTTGGTGTGTATAAAGCTAATAGGTTACTTTTAGATAACCAAAAGGAATTAACCACCATAAACACAAAATTTAAAAAGAATGAAGCCAAGTATTTCATAAAATTAAATGAAGCTTTAAAAGAAAATGATCATTTAAAACGAACTCTTCTTGAAAGAAAATGTTGAAATTAATCTTTTAAATGAAACAGTCACCTTGTCTGAATTTGAAACAAGCAAGCTTAAAACAATGCTTGATAGATAGACCATATCCGGAATGAAGCAGGAAGATCTACTGTGTAAATAGAGGGGAGCTAGAATTAAAATGGGAGTGGGTTGTGGTGAAAATCCATACGTCTATCCTCCTCCTAGCACCCATTGTTACTCTCCTATGCCTCAACCTCATCCATCTAATGATTTCATTGAAGCTACAAAAACTAATAGTTTAAATGCAGGTTTAAACAACGTTAATCTTAAAGAGGTTAGAGATATGCAGGATTCTCTTGTAGGTTTGGGATTTCTCAGGCAGGGGTCTGATAAGAAGATTAATGATGATTCTACCTCTGATGCTCCAAAATCAATATCAGTTGCTTCTCCACCTTCTTCAACAAATTCAAAACATGTAACATTCCTTCGTTTGTTCCTGTCAGGTTTGTCAAAGAAGGAACAGTTGTTGAATCGTCAGGCAATCAAAATCCTATTACCGAAGCCGACACAATAGGAGGTGTCAATTAAGATCCTTTGGAAGCAGATTTGTGTATACGAGACTGGATAAGCTCAGATGATGAATCAAACACAGAGGAGCGTGTTGGTTCCTCATAGATCAATATATCTCGTGGCATTGTCAAGTCTCAAAAGCTTCCAAAAGCTGAATTAAGACCAATACGGATCTCGTCTCCAACTGCAAAACAACCCACTCAATCAGTGAAGATCTCATTCCCTATTCAGCATAGCAAATGCCAAAACAAGGAAGAATCTGCTACAAGCTCAAAGAAATCCTCATCCCCACCTGCATCACACGGTTCAGTCAAGCATTAAAAGCCATTCAAGGCTTGTTTTGAGTGTGGAAAAGAAGGTCATGTGGTAAAGAAATGTCCTCAAAGGCTTGCTACGAATGGTAAAGGCAAAACAAATTGCTTCTCCGAATGTAAGTCTAAAAAGAATATTCCAAACGGTAAAGGCAACACGGGTTGCTTCCTGGATCAAGAGGTAAAGAACACACATCTTTGAATGGTTAGATGAAAAACCCTCCATCCAAACCTTTTCATGTGAAGCTGGTTTCACATGATACAAAGATGAATATGACCAAAGCTTCAAAACCAAATTCTTTTCCTTCTAGTCTTTAAAAAGAATATAATTTCCAAATTTAATTTATTCAAATCCAAGTTAATTGAATTGAAACAAATTTGGCAAATTAAAAAGAATGATACAGCAATCCCCGATTGTTTAAACGGTTGTGTGCAGAAGCTTGTTACTTATCTTGATGAAAAAGGAACTTCTAGGACTACGATGGCCTGGGTTCCCCTTTCAAACTAATTTGTTTATGAGTGCAGGAACTATTCAGGAGGACTGTTAGTAATCTGGTTTACTGACAGGGATTGTTCATAATTCAATTTGAGGCGGAACAAACATGTTAAGGTCATGGTATTTTATCCATCATCTGGATTTTTATATGCACAATCACAGTTCTCACTTCACAATCACTGCATATTTCTTGATAATTCATTTCTTATCTTGATAATCAGTGTAGTTTGAAAGACCTTCTTTGATAAATTTTTATTTTTGTACAGTTTTATAAAAAAATAAAAAAAATAAAAAAAATAAAAAAAATAATTTTTTTTGCAAAAATAAAAATTTAGGGGGAGAGTATAAGTAAATAAAAATGAAAAGAGAACTGAGAACTTGATTCGAGATGACTGAGAAATATTGTATATCATCTTGAATTGCTTGTTTTTGCATGACTTGCGTTTGAAAAATGAGAAATGATAGTAACTGATGATGTTATCTGATTCACATCTTATTTTTAAGTGCAAATAATAGAAAAACAAATAGATTCCTTATTGATATGCTTGGTAGACTCATCCTGAAGACTAAAGTAGACAGCAACATCATGATTTAAATTAAAATATATGCTTAAGGATATCTGGATTTACGCAATCATTTTGGCCTGCACAAAAACTGAGTCCCGACAAAAATTGGATTAAGAATTGATCTTTCACCCACTATGATACAAATCATATAAGCCATATCCTTGAGTCATGTTTGGTTTATTTATATGTCTTGTGTTTGTGCTAATCTCCTCTGCTGTACGGTAGTACTGACCTGGAGTGATGATCTCCTCTTCTGTACGATAGTACTGACCTGGAGCTCTCATCGGCATATGATTAAATGGTCATCTACTTTGTTATATGTGAGTATAGACCTGGAGCTCTCATTATTTTAATCTAAGTTGTGTCAAATCATCTAAATGATGAATTCATCACATAATGCAATATTCTGTTGATAATCACTTACACACTCATGCACAAGCCTTGTTCTATAAAGATCATAACAAAATTCAAGAAAACCTGAGGTTAGGTGAGGGTTTTTGCCAAATGATTGTGGGGTCCTAGCATTCTAAAGTATTTAATCGAACCTTAACGAATCATCTGCTGCTTGTTGAAAAAGATAGGGTATGAGTTTAAGTGGATAAACATATCAGCAATCGTTATTGATCTGATTGAGAATTTCAAAATTCATTCAAAGACTATGATTAGATTCAGTTATCAGTGTGATCTCATTGCTTGTCGATGTATAAATTCATCTTTGTTCTAAAATATATCTTTAGGATATGATCTCATGATCGATGCAGTTCTCGGTTTAAAAAAGGAGAAACAAAAAAATAACGATAGATAAAAAAATTGATGATATAATTAAATAAAAATTATAATATATTTTCATTTCAAAAATTCTTTTAGATCTATATTGTTACAATTTTATCATTTTTCATGCATTTCACAGAAATTGCGCACAAACGAACACGGGTTCGCTTGTTTTTCACACAGAGATAAACACGGGTTTATTTTGTTAAAATGAAATAATCTAATTAGAAATGTCGAGATTGTGTTTCAGATTTTTGCTTTAAGTGATGGCCGATCATCAGTTGAGCGGTGTACCGGATCAGAGAACCTGTTCCTCAAGTTTACAGAAGATACCAAGCTAGGAATGTTAGGATCTGGTATTTGAATGAAATACCTACTAATTAACGTGTAAACCAAACCAAATAGTGCGGAATCCTATTTGATTGGCGATCCAATCACTGAGAACGCACGTAGACAAAATAATGTATTGAATCTAACGTCAAGAATCGATTAGGAATCGATCTACAACGTTCTATGAACTTGGAGTACGAACTTAGAGGCTTCTGAATGGATAGGGTACGTCTGGAGTCGAAGTGTATTCAATTCTTACGTTTTTCTACGAATTAGGTGGTATTTATAGGTTAGGGTTGCTCATTCGGGCGACTGAACCATTAGTATAGTTAAGTTGTGCGATTGAGTCATACGGTTGGTCTATTCGCCCGACTGAGTGTTCAGTCGTGCGACTGAGCCATTCTTATGTGACAATCATACGACTGATCCAGTCTCCTAGTTCAGTCGTGCGACTGAGTCATTCGCATGAAGTTGTTCATGTGTATGGTCCATTAGCATGGGCCATTCGCATGACAACTTCATGTTATTAAGTTTGAATGTATTAAATGTCATAATATTATTTATATTAATGCAATCAACCACAAACCTATATAATCAAGTCAATATGCATTAAATAACTCATTAATGAAATATTGAACATTCCAAATCACAATCAAATATTCTCATTTCATTAAGTACCCAATATTACATAAGTGTAAGACATTCAAGACATATTACATTCAGATCAGGATCTAGGTACATATGTATCAACAAGGAATCTTCCTCCTATATCTTCTGAAGCAATCAAGATTAGAGATTTGGGAAAGTTGTTCCAATATCCTTGCAAAGCTTGCACTCGAAAAGGGGGAGCATATAAATAGGGGGAGCTTATGAGATGAATAATCTTTCTCATCAGATTCAGAAAGATTCAAATTAAAGATCTTTCTACTGTTGACTTCTCGATGCTGATTTCGTTTGAAGACGTTGATAATGATAGACTAAAGGGGAGTATTGTTGGAGCTGTAAAAGATAGTCTATATTATCAACACAGTGAAAGTCAACAAATGTCAACGTCACGATCAAAGTCAACAAAAGTCAAACCCGACACGTTCGAGACGAGGAACCGAGACGAGACGTTGAAGATTTAAATGACTAGGAGTTTTATTGTAATAAATATATTTTGTGTGAACAAAATATATTTTATCTTGTTTTTAGTCATTTTTGTGCTTAATATGTAATTTTGTAATAATTAGCGTAAGTCTAGGGGGTTAAGTGCAATTAGTGAATATTAGTCTAGACTATAAATAGGTTAATTGTTATTATTGTTGGTTAATGGTTGAATGACCAATAGATTGAGGGATTACTTGTAAACATTATTTGCAATCTTATTAAAGATCAAAGGGGTTTTAGTATGTTTATTATATTTTGATCTATAATCTTCATGATTTGATTCAAGTTTGATCATCCTGGAGTTACAATGATGTTGAAGCTCCAAGAATGCCAAGAACACACACACTAGTGTGTGAGAGAGAAACTTCTTCAGATCTGAATTTTTCTTTTAATTTATTGTATAAAATATGTTGTAGATTAGAAATATATGTTGAATATCTTCAAATTTGTAATAGATTGTTGTAGATCTTATGAATTGATCATGTTTGGGATGAAATTTGAATTTCAGATCTACTTTCTCTCTCTAAACCCCACTTTCTATCTCTAAAAATCTGATGAACACCTTCAAAAATCAGCAACAAATTCTTCTAATCTTCAATGCATTTGATCCAATAAGGCTCTGATACCAAATTGTAAATCCAGGATAAACACATTTGAATCAAATCATGAAGATTATAGATCAAAATATGATAATCACAATCAAAACCCCTTTGATCTGCAATTAGATTGCTAATAATGTGTTTACAAGTAATCCCTCAATCTATTGATCATTCAACCATTATCCAACACTAATGACAGTTAACATATTTATAGTCTAGACTAATATTCATTAATTGCACTTAACCCCCTAGACTTAGGCTAATTAAGGAAAATTACATATAAATCATAAACATGACTAAAAAAAGATAAAATGTATTTTGTTCACACAAAATATATTTATTACAATAAAAATCCTAGTCATCTAAATCTTCAACGTCTCATCTCGGTTCCTCGTCTCGAACGTGTCGTGTTTGACTTTGCATTGACTTTAACCTTGGCGTTGATTATTGTTGACTTTGACTGTGTTTATAATATAGACTATCTTGTACAGCTCCAACATAAAGCCACCCAGAATGAGAAGCCAAAGCAACAAGCTGCAGTTGCTATTGAAGAAGGAGGCTTTGATTGGAGCTTTCAGGTGGAAGATGCATCTCCAAATCAAGCATTGATTGCTTACCATGATGAATCCAACGTATTGGAACATCTTTGTACTCCTGAATGTATTGCTAAAGTCAACAGATACAGTTTCTACAACTTAGAGATAAGATCTGATCTTGAGTTATTGAACATCTTAAAATCTGATTTTAGAAAGGCTGAAAATGATTAAAAGTTAAAGATATAGGACTTAGAAAAAATAAATTCAGTTCTAAACCATGAGCATACTTGCAGGACCTGTTAAGGGTATGCAATTACAACAAAACAACACAATGAGGAGAGTTACTTAAGAATACTTAACAGATCAAATAGGAAACTAGTTAACCTTTGTAATGATACTAAGAACACAAGTAAGTATGAGACATAACAAGATAGCAAAACACACAAAGAGTTAATTTTCAAGATTGCAGTATATTGCTTTCTCAAGTTCTATTACATGTTACAAAGCATACTTAGAAAGTTACAAGTACTTGAGATACATATACTACATCCTACAACGAGCCATACTTTGAAGGCTAGCTGGATACAATTGACTAGACAACAACAAAATCAAATGTAGAGTCAAAAGGCAGATTGCCTTTTGAGTAGTGACTATGACGTGCCATAGCTCACATCCTAATATATTACAAAAAGATAAAGTACATAAAGTAGTAAGTTATAGCCTCAAGACCTCAATGTACAGTTACCAAAAGCATGGGCCTTTTCACCAACTTATGAAAGTTGGTGACTTTACAGAGTTTCAACGGGAAAGTGCCCAACTTTATGGAAAAGTACATCAGATAAAGCATGTCTTCAAAAGTCTTTGGAAGAAATCTGTCTTCAAGTGTAAGCTTCAGAAGACTTTGTCTTTGAAGCTTCGGAAGACTTCATCTTTTGCTTTGGAAGATTTTGGTCTTCGCTTCGGAAGATTTCACACATAGAATACTTCTGATGCTGGTGTGAAACTTCCGAAGCATTCTACTCTAGTATACTTGTGCATGCATGCAGGAGAGACTTTTGGTGTTTGGGTTGCATCAGCTATTATATTTAATCCTTACAAACTCCCCATAGGCTGATGCTACCAAAACACTTGAAGACTTCAGATATTGACAGTCCTCATTAGGATAATGACCATTCCTTTCTTTATGAGATAATTAGGATCACTCAGACTCTCAAAATATCTTCTCATGTCAAAGAGATCACGTAGAGGCAGAGTAAACATATCTTGCCATGTGTAAATGTTTTCAATACCGTGATCTCTGATGACATGCCATCTTTCCAGATTTGTTGTGTATGTCAAGGACAAGATGGGTCTTCCTAATGCTAGAGTAGCTATTTGAGTTGGAGTTGGTGTAGCATCCGCTGTTTGCACATCCTCTGGATGTTTTGACTCATCCTGAGGTTTGGAGATGGATGCTTCTTTCTTCTTCTTCATTGGCTTTGGTTTGGAAGCCATCCTTTTTCTCCTCTTTGAACCTTTTAACTGAGAAGACTGGCCTGCAGCACCTGATTGATCTTCTTTGTCCTTCTTAGTTGGGTTTTCCTCTCTTACAGTGTCAGATTGAGAGGGGACAAAACCCTGCGGTGGATTAGAAGTGGAAGCTTGCTGAGGTTTAGCAAGAGATCTAGGTTGTGTTGTCTCAAATGGTTTAACCTTACTCTCAACTTCGTGAGGGACCTGACTTGGTGGGGAGTGTAAGTCAACTAGTTTACCTCTTTGAATCTTCTTCTTGATCACTCTGATATGCTCATCCATGGTGGACAGAGACATAAGATCAAGTCTCCTTCCGGAGAATCCATACATCTTCAAGAAGCTCATCATCCGATTCTTATGAGCAGACTTCTTCATACTCTTCTGGATGATGGCTCTTGACTTTGTAGCCTCTTCCCTTAACTTAGTTTTGGTGATATTTCTCACTTTGACTATCTCGAGTTCAAGTTGTTTGAGATACTTAAACTCAATATAGTCAAAGGGCAAGGGAAGGATGCAGCAACCTGATAGAGGCCTATGGCACTCAGGTAGTTGATCAAGTTGATCCTATCTTTTTCTTTGTCCACTTGAGGTTCTTGTGGCACCACATACTCTTGCACAGGACTTTCTTGAACCGGAGAGAGAAAAGGCACATGCTTGTATAATCTTTTCTTTCTTCTTTGATCTGAAGAAGTAGCTTTGCATCATTTGCCTCCTTTCTTTCCCTTGATAATTCCTTGTCAGCCAATTCATTCAACTCATCTAAGGGGAGAGAAATAATATTATCTATGTCATAGTTCCTGGTCTACAGGTAATTGATACTGACTGCCCTCAACTCATCATTTTGAGTGTTTGGTCTGGGGGCAGCCCTGATAGCAGACTCCATGAGCCTTGCAGACCTAATAAAGGAACCTTCTCCCATTAGCCTCCTTTTCCTCTCTCTCTCTCTCCTCCTCCTCAATCTCCTCAGAAGTCATTTTTCTTTTCCTTTTGTCACTCACAGACCTTTGTGACTTAGGGTGGAGAGAGCTTTGGCCTTCAGTGTTTGGTGGTTGAGATGCACCTTCATCAACAGGTGTCTCAAAAGGGGTATGAATCACTACAGTAGTTGATGATGAGACAGGGCTCTCAGGTTCTACCACTGGGCCTTTAGTCAAGGTTTCCCCTATGAAGCTAATCTTAGGGTCTGCCTTAACATCCAGTTGACCGATGGCATTGCCTGATTGCCTTAGTCTTCTTCTGAAGCTAAACTCTGCAGTGATCCTGTCTTGGATTCTTTGAGACAACTTGTCAGCTTATCTTGATTGGCTTTGATTGACAAGTGGCATGTTGACTAAATCCAGACTTTCATAGAAGTTCAAGGTCTAAAAATTGAAGACCACTTGCTGTCCTTGAACTCTAAGAATGATAAGGGCTCTTCTGTTGTTGTCATACCTCCACCTAATTATGTGATTTGAAGTTGGTGGAGATGACATTGCCATTGGTATTCCTTCCTCAAACAAACTCTAAATGTAAGTGTCTATGGAGTCCATATCAATATGAACTTGAGGAAGTTGCTGATTATGCACAATTGCAAGTGACGATGGTGAGTCCTCAATATCCATACTCCTTGAAGAACTCCTCGGTTCTGTGACTGTAATGACTTTCTCCCCCTTTTTGGTTGCATTAACCTCTTGCATAGGTGAGCTAGGAGTTAGGTCAATCACACTCATAGGTTCTTATGGTCCTGGTTAAGCTCCTTTTAAAGGTCTCCCAGCTAGTTGTTCCCTAAGATGAGAAATCTCAAGTTGCTGATCATTGACCTTGTTTTGCAAGGTAGTCACTTGAGTGTCAAGATGATTGACCTTAGAGAGTAAATAGGTGCTTGTTTCTAATAGTTTTTACACCTTTAGTCTCAAATTTCCCTCATCTTTGTCACAAGAATTATTGGGGGATGAGATGATTGGACCAAAGTCTTCTCTCTCACCACTAGCTTCAGGTTCTTGGCTACTGGATTTCCTTTGCCCACTGACAGTCTCAGTTGAGGTGTTAGTCGGCTGAGTTGCTATGGTTGAGGTCTGAATGATGTAATCACTTGCAAAAGTGAGAGCCTCTTCCATATGGATATCGTGAATAGATACAGGAGTATCCACCTAAGTAATAGGTGACTAATGTGGGCTGGACAGAGGAGACTCAGGATCACTTATATATCTTTGAGAAGTGGAAAGAAGAGAGAGTCGTGGTACTCACTGAAACCTAAGTCTTCATCATTATAGAAGTAAAGGTCAGGAATAGGTTGGTTTAAGTCCAAAGGCTGGAGATGGTAACAGTCCCCTGAGGGTTGATCACTTGAGTGTTGAGACTCAGAGTGATGGCTTATGGCATTTGGGCTTGTGAGCTCATCAGGCTGAGCAAGAGGAACCTAAGCACTATACCTTGAAGTAATGGGAGTGGTCTGCTCCTCAAGAGAAGTGGAATCTCCAGTGTCCACTTCTTCCTGTGTGGGTGAGTATATGGGGGCCTGCACAGACTGAATAGTCTGAGTAGGGGTTTGTTTGTGTTTTCTTTGGTAGGTGAGGGTGATTTGTGGTTGTTGAGATGGTTGGGAGGTAGAAGGTGTGGGTTCAACACTAGCTGGTGCTGCTAGGTTGTCACCTTGAGCAATGAGCTCTAACATTTTTGGGACAACGGATGTTTCTACCCCGGAGAAGCCAATAGTGGGTTTCTCAAGAATTTAAAGATGTCGGGCTTCATCTTTCCTAGTTTAAGAATATTACCTGTTTCCCTTATCTGTGAGCCCAGTTCACAGTTAAGAATGTATTGAACATATCTAGGAAACATGTAGTATTCTAAGGAGTCCAAGTTTGCAAGCAAATTTGTATAAATAAACGGAGAGTATCTGAACTAGATTCACTGAACCATCCCATGGACAATGAAGGAGAGATCTTTAGGAATCTGGTCCAATCCAACATGCTTGTTTGAGAAGCTGTGGCTAACCATATGGAGCAGGAATTTCTATTGGGATGAGACCTTCCCTTTCCTGGAGGTCTTTATAAAGAAGTCTCCCTCATAGCCCATATGCTCAAAGGAGTGGTTAACAACTTCTTTGGGGATGAACACCTCACCTTCTTCATCGTCCAGCTACAGAAGAGTGTTGATGATGGCCGGAGTGATAAAGACTATTCTCCCCTGCACTATGGCAGACAGTGCCTTCTCCCCATCCATAACAACCTCTTGGCAGGTCTTTCAAAATTCGAGCAGATGATCCTCATAGAGAGTAGGATCAATGGTAAGGGAGGTGAAGTAGTTAGATAGAGCTAAGAAATGGAAAATTTCTGAGAAATGTGGATCTTTCTCAGAGTGTAACAGAGAAACTTGATGGTGGTTCCTGTGTAACTACATGGAGAAATCAGGGTCATTTCTATGGTTAAGGTTGGCCATTGTGAGAAAGCTTAAGGATGAAGAAAGAAGAACGAAAGCAATTTCAGAGAGAAATTTGGGGTTTAGGTTTGGAGGAAAGATGAAGATGATAGAAAGAGGGGAAACTGTTTGGTTTAATGAAAGAGGATAAACTTTGAAATCCATATGTCAGTCCCACCTCTGAACAATTAGTTTGCTTTTTGCTCAAAAAGTAGTTTTCTTGGAAATCAAAAAGCTTCCGAAGGTAAATTGTTTTCGGAAGTTTTAATTACAAAGCTTCTAAACCCAAAATGACTTTGGAAGAATTTCCTAAGAATTTTGAGTTGCTTCGGAAGAAAATCAAGACTTGAAAATTTTGTTCAAAAGAACAAAGCTTCTGAGAGTTAATTTGCTTCAGAAGAAAGCTGTCCTTGAAAACATATAAGTTCCTAAAAAGATTTTTAAGCTTCAGAAGATATTTAAGAAATTTCTTCTGAAGGAAAAAAAATTATCATACTTCTAAGGAAAGTCTTCAAAAAGTTTTTCATCCAAAGAAAACAAGAGCTTATGAAGGTGATAAACTAGACAACTTAGGACACAGATTTTAAGAAATAATAACAATTAGTTTTAAGAAAAACCAACTCAAAGTTTAATATCCCAATAGCTAATATGAAATACTTAAATCTCTGTTCATTAAAATCCTTTGTAAACAGATCAACATATTGTTCATTCGTGTGAACTTTGACTAGTTTAATTAATACTTTTTCAAAATTATTTCTTATTAAAGGATACCTGATGTTGATGTGTTTTGTCCTTCAGTGCTGCACATGATTCTTTGTGATAGAGATAGTACCGTTATTGTCTATGTGAATGGGAGTCTCCTTGAAGTTTAACCCATAGTCAATCATCTGATTCTGAATCCAAAGCACTTGAGCATAGAAACTTGCAACAACAATGTATTCAGCTTCAGCAGTTGATACAAAGACATGATTGTTTCTTTCATTACCATGAGACAACCCTTCCACCAAGAAATTGACATACCCTGGATATGGAGTTTGCAGTCATGTTGCACCTACCATAATCACTATCTGTATAAGCATACAGATTGAAGTCAGAATTCTTAGGATACCACATACCAAGTGTTGAAGCCCCTTTGAGGTATCTTAGAATCCTTTTGACAGTGATAAGGTGAGACATCTTAGGGTTGGCTTGATATCTTGCACATATACATGTGGCAAACATGATGTTAGAACCCTTGAAATATTAACATTTAGTCTTTTATAGTATATTTTATATTTTGTACTAGTATAGGGACTAGTTCTGTAAATTGTTAGTTCCTTAGTTTCTAGTATATATAGCTTAGACTAGAGAGAAAAAGAGAGAGAGTAGTGCTTGAATTGTTAACTGCTTTCTTACTCTTGTAATTGTCGAGCTATATCAATGAACTGTGAATTTGTTGATATTGCTTGAATTGATTACAATTGTTTGTGTTTCTCTTGAATTGTTTACATAAATCATTACAGATTAAATCAATTGATCCTATCACATGATATCAGGCCTGCTAGCTGTAAGATACATAAGAGACCCAATCATAGCCCTGTATAGGTGTTTATCTACACACTCCCCCTCAAGATCAGGCCCAAAGGAATGGTTTCTAGATATGGGTGTCTTAGCAATCTTACAATCAATCATGTTAAACCTTTTGAGTATATCTTGAACATACTTTGACTGACTAATAAAGATGCCATCTTCAACTTGCTTCACTTGAATTCCCAGAAAGAAATTGAGTTCCCCCATGGCACTCATTTCAAATCTGTCCTTTATTAGATTCTCAAAGTCTTGAAGAGCTTTGGATTAGTTGATCCAAATATGATGTCATCTACATACACTTGAACAAGCACTATGTCATTTCCCTATCCTTTGATGAAGAAATTTCCATCTATAGTACTTCTTCTGTATCCATGCTTACAAAGATACTGAGATAGATACTCATACCATTTCTCGGGTGCCTAATATAGCCCATAAAGAGCTTTGTCAAGCTTGCAGACATAACCAGGATGATCAAGATTTGCAAAACTAGGAAGTTGTTTGACGTACACCTCTTCATCAATCACCCATAAAGAAAAGCACACTTGACATCAAGTTGATAGACCTTGAAGTTCTTGGATGCAGCAAATGCCAAGAATATCCTAACAGCTTCTAGTCTTGCTACAGGAGCAAAGACATCAGTGTAGTCAATTCTTTCTTCTTGTGTGTATCCTTGAACAACTAGTCTACCTTTGTTTTTGATGACAATACCTCTATCATCTTTCTTGTTTCTAAACACCCATTTGGTTCCTATAGTAGTCTTCCCATGAGGAAGAGGAAAAAGGTTCCAAACTTTCTGCCTTTTGAATTGAAGCAGCTACTCTTGCATGTCTTCAACCCAACTCCCATCCTTTAGAGCCTTATCAATTTTCTTTGGCTCTATCTGAGATAAGAAACAAGAGTGTAGACAAACATTTTCTTCATGGGTTTGTCCTCTTGTTCTTACCCCTGTGTCAGCACACTTATCAAGAGACTTGTGGATTCTTAGTTGAGGGATCATAGCAAGTTGTTGAGAGAGATCTAAATTAGAGAAATTTAGATCTAGCATTGATGTTTCTCACACCATATCAACACACCTATCAAGGGAGACTTGATCCAATGAGTGTGTGACATCATTGATGTTGTCATCTATGGAGTGGTTATCAGCATCAAGAAATTCCTGATCACTGTCACCACCACCATCATGTTCTTCTACATTTGAAGTATCATTATCTAGTTTTGAGCCTCTAAAAAGAATTTGGAGGCATCTTAGATGTATCAGCTGAATTTGTTATTGTGGTGCTGAGAGAAACCTCATTTGCAGAAGTAGTTACAATTGGAGGTGAAGATGTGTGGCTTAAAGGTCTTCTAAGCTCAAATCTGGGGTCAGGATCACCTGTGGGTAAGATATCTGTAGATCCTGAAACATTCTCATAAGATTTGCTAAAACAGTTGGTAACTAGATCAAGATCAAACAACCAATCAGGACCAGAACCAGCCACACAGGGTGTGTGTTCATTGAAAGTCATATTGGCTGACTCCTCAACAATTCTAGTTCTGGGATATTATACTCTATAAGCATTAGCTTTAGAAAAGTATCCAATAAAGTGTCCATCTTCTGCTTTATTAGCAAAATTTGGCAATTTGATCTTTGGTATTCAAGATGGTGCAAGGATATCCAAATGACCTGAGAAAACCAATGAAGGGTTTCCTCTTATGCCAAAGTTCATAAGGAGTCTTGCATTGAGTCTTAACCACTAAAACTCTATTTTGCACATAGCAGGCAGTGTTGACTAGCTTTGCCTAGAAGGTGATGGGTAGTTTAGAATCAAACAACATGGTTCTTGCAACTTCAATCAGTGTCCTGTTTCTCCTCTCAGCAACACCAATTTGCTGAGGAGTCCTGGGAGCAATGTATTGTCTTGTAATACCCTTTTCATCACAAAATGTGTCAAGGATTTGGTTCTTGAATTTAGTTCCATCATCACATCCTATGATTTTGACCTTGTGATCACATTGATTCTCAATCTTTAAGATGAAATTCTTCAGAATCTCAGGAGTCTCATCCTTAGATCTAAGGAAAAAGACCAAGTGAATCTGGTAAAGTCATTTGTGATCACTAAACAATAAGAGGTCCTTCCTAAACTCATTGCACTGGTGGGGCCAAAGAGATCCATATCTAATAAGTGTAGGGGTGTAGTTATGGAGTTTCCTTCCTTAGGCTTATGAGATACCTTATGTTGCTTCCATTTTAGGTATGCAACACAATGATCATCACTTGTAAAATATTTCTTTGGCATTCCAGTTACTAAATCATTCTTAATAAGTTTATTCATGTTCTTAAAGTTTACATTGCATATTCATTTATGCCATAGGAAAGACTTATCACTATTTGCTTTAGATAGAAAGCATGAAACTTCTCCGGAGGGAGATGTCTCTTGCAAGTCCATCTTGTACATGTTCCCTTTCCAGGGGGCTCTGAGCAGGATATGCTCATAAGGAATGACCACCCCAGGCTTGAGAACGATGCACTCATGCTCATGGAAGAGTATGTTATGACTTTGATCACAAAATTAGGATACTCTCATAAGATTGTACCTAAGCTCCTTGACAAAGTTTACCTTTTCAATGTTGAGCTTACCATTTGTGACCTTGCCCCTTCAAGAAATGTAACCACATTCATCTCCTCCAAAAGAAACTGGCCACCTTCATCTCCTCCAAAAGAAACTGGCCCTCCATCAATCCTTTCAAAGTTCTGGAGTAGTGACCTATTACTTGTCATGTGCCTGGAACAACCACTATCAATGATCCAGATATTCTTGTTTGTCTTGAGTTATTCCAACACAAAGAAAATTATTAGTTACATTTGGAAACCCAAGCCATATTAGTCTTGGGATCATTAAAAGAAATAGAAGGCAATGCAACAGTAATAGATCCTATAGTTGTGCTTTGAGGATCTTGTGCTGTTGTTGATGAGGAACATTCGGTCACTTGGTCTTTCTTCGACTTCCACACCACCTTGGGAAGTTTTGACTTGACCTTCAACACTTCGGAAGCTTTTAAGACTTCGGATGTTTTGATGACTGGACCTTCGGAAGATTTTTCAGACACTACAACAGACTTCAGTGCTTCGGAAGTATTCCTTTCTTCCAAGACCAAATTTTCTTCTGAAGGCAATTTTCCACTTGCCTTCTTCTTTGATATGGAGCTTCCAAAGGAAACAAATTTGCAGATACTGAGATAGTCCTTTTGGGCTGAGAACTATTCTTGGAGTTGGATGGTCCAGGCTGTGTAGCAATGGTACACAACAGACCAGCCTTCTTCTTGGTGGTGAGATGATTTGAACATGAACCAGAACTCTTAGCCGAAGAGCTTAGGTTGATGTATTCAGTCTTCACCATTTCATATCCTTCAGAGATAAAAACTTGTTTCTGCCTAGAATCAAAAGTGGCCTTGATCTCTGAGCCTTCCTAGCTTTTCTTTTGCTCTTTCTGATCAAGTGTTTCCTCATAGACTTGGTCATCACAGTCTTCTTCTTCTCCTTAGAAGGATAGTGACCCTTCTTAGAATCCTCTTTTTCACTCTTCTTAGAGAAATTCTTCATTATCACTTCTTCATCCTCTTCACTCAAAGGGTCTATGAGAGGAAGCTTATCTTCATAAGTTCCACACCAGGGTGATTTTACAGACAAGGTTATGTGTGGAGGAGCTATCTCATTAGATCCTAGTCCCTGCTTGTTTTGATAACACACCTTGTTGTGTAGGGATGAGGATTTCATGTTCTTGAAGGTCTCTTCTTCAAGAAGACACTTTTCTACCCTGGCTTTGTTGATCACAAGCTCAGCCTGGCACTCAGTCAGCTTAGTTATGAGATTCTTGATCTGAGTCCTATAATTGGTGTGCTCATGTTTTAAAACTGAAATGGTTTTCTCTAAGTCCTCTATCTTTAGTTTATGATCACTTTCAGACTATCTAAAATCAACATTTAAGATGTTTAAGGACTCAAGATCAGATCTCATTTCTAAGTTGTAGGACCTGTATCTATTTACTTTAGCAATACATTCAAGGGTACAGAGATGTTCCAATACCTTGGATTTATCATGATCTGCCATCAGTGCTTGGTTTGGAGAAGCATAATCCACCTGAAAGCTCCAGTTAAAGCCTCCTTCTTCAACAACAACTGGAACTTGCTGCTTTTGGCTTGTCATTCATGGTAGCTTTATCAGTGTAGTTTCGTCTAGACTATGCTTGGTCACCATTTGTTCTTGGTGCCTTGTACTCCCTAGCAAAGTGGCCCATCAACTTACAGTTGTAACATTTAACTTTACTTTTATCCAGTCCAAACTTTCCACTAGTTGTATTGCTGGGAAACATTCTTCCTGTCCGCTTGTAGAACTTTTTGGCTCTGTGAGTGAGAAGAGCCATTTGCCGGACTATCTCCATGTACTCCAGATCATCTGGATGGATACAGTCTAGGTCTTCAAGGGTGAATAGAAAGCTACCACTACTTTCATCAGAAGACAAAAAGGCTTGAGAAGAACTTGTCTCTTGGAATGGGCTTCCTTGAGTATAGTTCTCCCTTGGTGTCTTGGGAAAGATGATGAAAGGACCCTTTTGTGAGTTGTCAGGGTAGCATATGAGATGATGTTGGGGTTCTATGCTATTCCTTTCAACCACATAAAGGGCTGAACTCATTTGATTGTTGGAGTTGCAAGATGAACCTTTCATGTTCATCTCCTTCTGGTAGCCACTGAGAATCCCATATAATTCTGTTAGAGTGATATTTTTCAGGTTCTCGGTTCTCTTGATAACCACTCAGTAGTGTGTCCATTGCCTAGGCAGTGAAGACATGAACTTCCTTACAATATATATGTTTTCAAGAACTACTCCTCCATCCACTAGGGTATCCACAATCTCAACGTCCACCTGTTTTAAAGGTGAAATTTTCAAACTACTGCTTCAGGAGATCCTTCTTGTTCCCCTTGGCTTCAAAGGAACCCTCATACATTAGTTTCAATGCATCCCATAGTTGTTTAGCTATTTTGCATTTCTTAATACCTCTGTATACAGAGTTTGGAAGAGCAGTCTAAAGGGCTAGCATGGCCTTCTTGTCAATCTCTACTCTCTTTCTATCTTTATCTGGGTAGTCAGCCATAGACTTGGGGATCATGCCACCTCCAGTTGCTGAAGAGGTGCTTGGTATGTAAGGTCCATTTTCAGCAGACTCCCACATTCTTGAGTCTAGAGACCTGATGAATCCTTCCCTTCTTTGGCACAAGGTGTCAAAGTCATCAAGAATGATCAGTGGGTACTTTGTCATGGTTCCAATTTCCATATCAGATTTGGAAATGACTGCCATTTGAGATGTTAAGTATTTTGTGTGTGTGGGATTTTAAGATGGTGAGATCTTATATCAAGAGCCTAGAATGCTTTGATACCAAATGCAGGACCGGTGAAGGGTATGCAATTACAACACAACAACACAATGAGGAGAGTTGCTTAAGAATACTTAATAGATCAAATAGGGAAGTAGTTAACCTTTGTAATGATACTATGTAAACAAGTAAGTTTGAGACAAAACCAGATAGGAAAACACACAAGGAGTTGGTGTTCAAGATTGAGTATATTGCTTTCTCAAGTTCTATTACAAATGTTCCAAAGAATACTTAGAAAGTTACAAGTACTTGAGATACATATACTACATCCTACAGCCGACCATAGTTTTAAGGCCAACTAGATACAATTGACTAGACAACAACACAATCAAATGTAGAGTGAAAAGGCAGATTGCCGTTTGACTAGTGACTATGACATGCCATAGCTCACATCCTAATATATTACAAAAAGGATAAACTATATAAAGTAGAAAGTTACAGACTCAAGAGCTCAATGTATAGTTACCAAAAGCATGGACCTTTTTACCAACTTATGAAAGTTGGTGACTTTACAGAGTTGCAACGGAAAGGGGTCTAGCTTTATGGAAAACTACATCAGATAAAACATATCTTCAAAAGTCTTCGGAAGAAATTTGTCTTCAAGTGTAAGCTTCAGAAGACTTTGTCTTTGAAGCTTCGGAAGACTTCAACTTTGGCTTCAGAAGATTTTGGTCTTGGCTTCGGAAGATTTCACACTTAGAGTATTTCTGATGCTGGTGTGAAACTTCTGAAGCATTCTACTTTAGTATACTTGTGCATGCATGTAGGAGAGACTTTTGGTGTTTAGGTTTTATCAGCCTTTATATTTAATCCTTACAATACTAATTATAGGAATCAGATCAACTATCTCATAAGTAAGTTGACTGAATGCCAGACTGAGCTTGTGATCAGCAAAGCCAGGGCAAAAAATGTGTTCTTGAAGACGAGACCTTCAAGAATATCATATCCTCATCCTTGCATGCAAAAGTTTGTTATCAAAACAAACAGGGATTAGGATCTAGTGAGAGAGCTCCTCGACACATAATCTTGTCTGTAAGATCACCTACGTGTAGAACATATGAAGATGAGCTTCCTCTCATAGATCCTTTGAGTGAAGAGCATGAAGAAGTGATAGTGAAGAATTCCTCTAAGAAGAGTGAAGAGGAGGATTCTAAGAAAGGTCACTATCCTTCTGAGGAGAGCAAAAAGATTGTGATGACCAAGTCTATGAGGAAGAATGCAGGACCAGTGAAAGGGGGGTTCACTTACAATACAACAACACAAAGAGGAGATTAACCAAACTTAAACAAACAGTGAACTGGATTAACCACAATAAGACACTAAGAACACAAGTAATGTAAGAGA
>BJCM01270124.1:0-19771 GCA_018326385.1 Flaveria bidentis
AACTTCATATATAATCATACATGTATAAATATGACGTACATATGTACATACTTTAATATACGCACACATATATAATAAAATACACTCATAATATCGATAACATACACCAATCAACACATATATACCTATAAATACAGTCACAATATATCAATAGTTAATTCATGCATACATACATACATATATATATATATATATATATATATACACGCACATACATATACTAGCTTAGTAACCCGTGTATTACACAGGTCTTAAGTATCTAAATTCAACATTATAGATATAATATCTTGATCTTTAAAGGGTAAAATAAAAGATTACGTTAAATAAAATTCTAAAAATTACAAACAACGTAAAAATCCAAGATGCGTAAAAACTTCCTCGTAAACAACATTCATCGTAACATTAATAGGCTTGTTGTTTTGATCTAAAACTTAGAGTTTGAGTCCATCTCTACTCTTCACTCTTGTTAATGCCACGTACAATTGATGATGTGTGAAAACAGGATCGTTCAAATACAAACCAACTCTATATAGAGATTGCTCTTGACTTTTGTTTATTGTCATTGCAAAACATACGACTAGTTGAAACAGAGTCGAGTCCCACCTCATCTTTCTAATCGCCCTACTACCATCGGCTTGGACGATATTGTCCTACTAACACAGAGCCGAGTCCACAAATGAGTCGGCAACAAACTTCACCTTTAGTCTTCTCTACACTCACTGATATTGAGTACATGAGTAGTAGCAAAACTGCCATTGCTACAAAAAGTCGAGGGCTTGCATCTCTGAAATGCCCCATAACTACAGCCTCGTGTTGCCTCATGCACAGGCTCTTCTTCCTCCTCCTAGTCACTAGAAACAACCGTCTTAGTCTCAAGTCGCTCCCTTCCCCCGAGGACCTATTCCTCTCCTTCCTCTCACCTTCTCTCACAACATTGATCACTTCGGTCACCACAGATGGCAGGATTGTCTGCATTGCCTGGTGAATCTCCTCAACAACAGCCTCCTTCACTCAGGCCCTCAGATTCGCAGTCATATCCGCACCCTCCGGATGAGGGGTCTTGGGCTCTTCATGAGCCGTCTCACCAACCTTAGTTTGCCTCTTGTGACCTATGGTCCAGCACCACATCCACCACGACCTTCGCCACGCGAAGCCTTTGAAGATCTACTATCAGCCATCCTCTAAACATGCCATAAGATCCAAACACCAACACGCTCATTCAAGGTAATAGCTCAGTTTATGTTAAGTATAGTAAGTCCCTAATTACAGTGGCTAGTTGTGATTAGCCACTTACTTTACTCTTCATACTCCAAGCATTTCCTATCCTGACTACATCAGTATCTAAATCTACTAAAAGCACATAAACAATATAACCTGCGCACATAATACCGGTTAACATTAAAGGAAATACCCCATGGCACATAGCTACTCCAACTGACATCCTTCCATTTTGTCCCATTCTCAGTTTAAGTTTAGCTTTTTGAAAACATTTACCCATTTATCTTAAACTTTTGCTCTGATACCAACTTATAAGGGTCCGTTCCCAGAACGCTCACAATTTGACTATCATTGCACATAAAATATAAAACATACATTTACGTTTACTAAAACGTTGTAGCGGAATACTTAATAGACAATTTCATATAGGAATAATTTCTTTTGCAAAATATTATAACATTGTTAATCATTACAAAATCTCATTGTTTGCATTACATCACAAAAACATCATGATTATACAAAATAGACGCCATCCAAAATAATCCAAGTAGGTGGCCCGTGCCATCCTCAGCAACAATCACCTGCCAACTGGAAAATGCACAAAAGTTAGTGTTGCTGATTGAGTTGTAGTTTTATAAATAAAATACTTTACCTTCGCTTTAAAACATTCTTTACTTTCATTCGTGATCATGCATCATAAGTAGAAAATCATATTATTATCTTTCATCATCATTCATCTTTATCTTTCATATTCCTTTGGACCAATGGCATGTGCTACACCCCAAATCATGCATAAAGCGGGTACTAGGCCGAAGTCTATAAATAGAACCCCATACATTGTTCACGGTGCCTGGCCATAGTATCAGGGTAAGCACAAAGGTTCCATACGTTTGGTCAGTCAAAGAGACTTAACCCCTGTGTGTATCCTTATGGGTTAGCAAAACCACACACAGTTGAGCTAACAACGTTTTATATTTGTGCACCTCCTTTTATTTGCTTGAAAGGCTTTTCATTCATCCTCTTATTCATTCATCCATGCATTCATTCATTTTTTTACATTCCTCTTATCATTACATAATACTTTATGTTTGTTAAAATAATCATACCATGTAAAGCCATATAATAATATGTAATAAGAACATAAAGAAAATATCACATAATCATAAGCATGCATAATGTCATCATGAAAATCACATAAGGCATCATACATCATCATAAAATCATCATACATCAACCCTAGGAACATTCCAACTCAAAGCCCAAAACTTACTTTCTTCCCAAAATTTCAGAAATTATTCTGTCTTTAGGCGCATGAGCCCTATATAGGCGCATGAGCACTTTGCACGCGCATGACCTTTAAAGAGTATTGGAACACTTAAGCGCATGGGAAATTCTGGTTGCATTAGCGCTATGTAGGTGCACGAGCAAACACTTAGTTATTTTAGGCAACTTTCTAGGCGCATGGGCACTATGCAGGTGCATGAGCCTGACCTAGGTGCGTGGGCACTTAGGCGCATGGGCAGTTGGGTGCATGGGAACACATAGCTAATTTGGCATAAACCTAGGTGAATGGGAACTATTTGGGGGCATGGGCTTCAGGCGCATGGTGACTTAGGTGCGTGATCATCATTCCAATCTCCAAATCATCATTCTGAAATGTTCTAAGCTTAGTTTTGAGGTACTAAGCACATAAACATGTATATAACATAATCATAAAATAATATCACCCAAAACATACCCCACCCACATACACATTCATACATACACACGAGTATAAATACCCACTTCTATAAAAACATACATACATGCATTTTCAGCCCTAAAAAAGTTTAAAACATGTAAAATAAGGGATCTAGATCACACCTTATGCAACTTTCAGGCAAGACTACTTTCAAACCCATATGCTATGAGTTCAACCACCTAAAACCCACCAAAACACATACACCCGAACACACAAACACAAACATAAGCATACACCCGAGGTTGGAACCAACCACAAACACTTAAAACCATCGAATTTTTACCTTAAATTTGAATTCTTCTTGTTCTTTCTTCAAAACCCGCACTTCAGCTCTTTCTCTCTCTAAAAATCCATTGCAAAAAAATAAAGTGCAAGGGTATGGGCGGCCATACACCTTTTGTACAAAATATAATATATTATTCTGTCCCTTTTACTCCTTTAACCCCTCTACTTGGGATTTATTGCATATCCTTCTTTTACTTCACTTTTATTCTTCATTTTACATCTTTAAATATATCTAGGTGTTACTCCTCTTATATAGGTTTCATCCCTAAAACATGTTATTCCTCAGATAGACATGGGTAATGCTGTCTCATTTCTTCTTCAGTCTACCACGTAGACTCAGATCCCTTTCTATACTTTCATTGAACTTGCACCAAGGGAACCAATTTATTTTGTAATCTCTTCTCTTTTCGATCAACGGTCGCCACTGGTTGCTCCACATAATCGAACCGTTTATCTAACTCGACATCCTCCAATGGTACGACCATATCCTCGTCAGCTAAACACTTCCTAAGATGAGATACATGGAATGTTGGATGAATTTCACTTAACTCATTAGGTAGTTCCAACCTATAGGCCACCTCTCCTACTAGAGCAATGGTTCGGAAAGGCCCTATGTACCTGAGGCTCAACTTGCACCACTTCCTGAATGGAATGATACATTCCTAGGTGAGACCTTTAGCATAACTCTATCGCCCACCTTGAACCCGACCGGTCTACGTCTCTTGTCAGCATTTGACTTCTGCCTATATTTGGCTGCCTTCATAAAGGCCTTGATCTTTTCTAGTTTCTTAGTCGTAGCCTCAATCATCTCAATGCTTCCTAATTCCTTCTGACCAATATCACCCAACAAACGGGTGTTCTCCATCTCCTACTGTATAACATCTCATATGGGGGCATACCAATGCTGGCATGATAATTGTTATTGTACCAGAACTAGGCTAACAGTAAATGGTTATCCCAACTTCCTCCAAAGTCAATAACGCATGCTCGTAGCATATCTTTTAGTTTCTGGATAGTTCTCTACGACTGACCATCCATCAGCAGATGATAAGTCGTGCTAACATATAATCTCGTCCCCATTATATCATGAAATCTCTTCCAAAACTTGGATGTAACCGGGTGTCACGGTCAGACATACTAGAAACCGGTATGCCATGATGAGTTACAATTTTCTTGATGAATATATCCACCAACCTCTCAGATGAATACGTCTCACAGATCGAAAGAAAGTGGGCACTCTTTGTCAGACGGTCAATTATCACCTATATGGCATCATACCCTCTCGCGGTACGTGGTAGCTTCATAATATCCATGGTGATATGCTCCCACTTCCATTCAGGTATATCCAAAGGTTGGATCCTCCCGTATGGCTTCTGATTCTCCTCCTTCACTTGCAAACATGTAAGGCACTTACTCACATACTCCGCTACGTCATGCTTCATACCTAGCCACCAATAATCTTTCTTCATATCTTGATACATCTTTGGGGCACCGGGATGGAGAGTATCGAGTCTTGTGAGCGTCATACATGATCTTTCCACGTGGATCACCATAATGAGGAATCCATGTTCGTCCGAAACGGGTTCTAACACCAAAAGTGTTTCACTAAACTCCACGGTTAGACCTCTTATCCTTTTGGAATTAAGGTAGTCCTCTTTCAACGCCTCGTCTTGAAGCTCCTTGACCTGTTTCATGACGTCTGAGGTTATAACTAACTGATAAGCCTTCACCCGAATTGGGTCTGGCATCTCCTTTCGGCTAAGGGCATCTGCCATTATGTTGGCTTTTCCCGGATGATAATGGATCTCGCAATCCTAATTTTTAATGAGCTCCAACCATCTCTTCTGCCTCAGGTTCAAATCGTTTTGCTCGAAGAAGTACTTCAGGCTCTTGTGGTCAGTGAAGATGGTGCATTTCATCCCGTATATGTAGTGCCTCTAAATATTTAATACATAGACCACAACCGCTAGCTCCAAGTCATGAGTAGGATAATTAACCTCATGAACCTTTGATTGTCAGTGAAGATGGTGCATTTCATCCTGTATAGGTAGTGCCTTAAAATCTTTGATGCAAAGACCACAACCGCTAGCTCCAAGTCATGAGTATGATAATTAACCTCATGAACCTTCGACTATCGGGTGCATATGCTATAAGCTTTCCCCGCTGCATCAACACACAACCCAACCCCGAGTAAGAAGCATCTAAATAGACTACCAAATCCTCGCTTCCTTCGGGTAATCACAAGACAAGAGCTTGAGTCAACCTTGTCTTTAGCTCTTCAAAAGCCTTCTCTTACTCTTGACCCCACATAAACTTCATATCCTTACAGGTCAATTTAGTCGATGGGGAAGCTATCTTAGAGAATTCTGGAATGAATCTCCTATAATACCCCGCCAATCCCAGGAAACTACAGATCTCGGATGGCATGTTTGGAGACTTCCATTGCATCACAACTTCCACTTTAACTGGGCCGACCATAATCCCTTCAGGATTCAACACATGACCCAAAAACTGAACTTCGTGCAACCAACGCACTTGGAGAACTTGGCATACAACTTCTCCTTCCTTAACGTCTCCAACACCTCCCGAATATGACCGGTATGCTTCTTCTTGCTCTTTGAATAAAGCATGATATCATCAATAAACACGATCACTGATTTATCCAACATCGGTTGACACACTCGATTCATCAAAAGCATAAAAGAAGCTGGCGGGTTAGTTAAACCAAAAGACATAACGCGGAACTCATAGTGTCCTTAACACGTACGAAAAGTTGTTTTAGTAACATCTTGCTCCTTCACCTTCAAATGATGATACCCAGATCGAAAGTGTATCCTTGAGAATTAACTGGCAGCTGGAAGTTGATGGAAAAAGTCATCAATCCTCAATAACGGATATCGGTTCTTCACCGTCAACTTGTTCAACTCACGGTAGTCGATGCACATTCTCATACTACCGTCCTTCTTCTTGACAAATAAGACCAGAGCACCTGAAAGATAGATACTCGGTCTAATGAACACCATATCAAGAAAATCTTGTAGTTGCTCCATCAATTCCTTCATTTTGGAGGGAGCTAAATGATACGGTGCCTTAGTAATAGGCTAAGCACCAGGTATCAAATCAATCTAGAACTCGATCTCACGATTCGGTAGCACACCTGGTAAATCTTTGGGAAACATGTCCGAGAACTCACACACAACTGGTACATCAGACAATTATGGTGTTGGCATGTCCACATCCTTCACTTAGGCCAGGTAGGCACTACACCCACACCTCAAACTTTCCTGCCACCGCCATCAAAATCATCTTCAGGATTGTAGTGAACCGATCACTAGAAACTGTCACTAAAATCCTGTCAGGCGCTATCAGTCAAATCATCTTCTTGCGACACATTATATTCACCTCGTAGGCCGCTAACCAATCCATTCCTAGGATTACATCAAACCCACCTAAGGTCATCATAAATAGCCTAGCAAGAAACTTATGACCTTCTAACTCTACGTCACAGTTTTCTATTAGCTCTGAAATCCTGATAGACTTACCTATGCCAGTTTCTACATTGAATGGCTCATCTATGCTTCTCCTACTAACAAGCAAATTGGAAAAGAAAGTAATAGAAATAAAACTCCTACTAGCACCAAAATCAAATAACATTGAAGCAAGAGTTTGGTTTACTAGAAACCTACCTGACATAACATTGGGGTACGTCCTAGCCTCCTCCTAGGTCATCGTGAATGCTCTGGCTCTTGCTTTTTGCCTTTTGGTCTATGTTGTCTTCTTCGCACCGGAACTCTCAGCCCTTGGCTTCTTGCATTCCTGGCTCATGTGGCCCTCTTCGCCATACTTTAAACACCACGCCACCCCACAATTCCTAGCCATATAAGTTGTTTGCCCACAATTGAAGCAAACATTTGATCCCTAACTACATTCTCCAGTATGCTCCATCCCACACTTACCACACTTCTTTAACCTGGCACCGGGTGTGACCACATGCCGGTTATCCACCCTCGCAGCTTTGTTGTTTAGAGCGGCCCCGACATGTCCAAACCGCTTTCCATTTCGATTCTGGTCACCACCACCTTTCTTTCTCACCTCAGCCACCACTACCTCCCTCTCGCCATACAATCTTCCCACTAAATCAACCACCAAGCTGGTTGTACCTGGCCGAGCAGTGATCATCTGCATGCGGATGTCTACCGACAAACCCTGAATATACCTCTTGATCTTTTGTGACGCAAGAGTCACCTGATCTGGCACCAGCCGTGCCATCTCGTTGAACTTGGTGGTATATTGTTGATGTGTCATGGTTCCCGCCTTCAGCTGTAGGAATTCCCTCTCAATATTGTCGAGCTCTCTGTGAGGAAAGA
Organism: Flaveria bidentis; assembly: GCA_018326385.1. NCBI lineage: Eukaryota > Viridiplantae > Streptophyta > Magnoliopsida > Asterales > Asteraceae > Flaveria > Flaveria bidentis. Next base: position 7,612 of record BJCM01270124.1, read on the forward strand.
ACTCCTCAATCACCAGCCTTTTCAGCTTTGCCCACCTTGTCCTTCAAATCGCTCTACTACCCTCGGATTGGATGATATTGTCCCACCAACACCAAGCCAAGTCCACAAATGTGTGGGTAGCGAACTTCACCTTTAGATCTTCTCTAAGTCGCTGATATCAAGTACATGCTCCATCTCCCTCACCCATCAATAAGCAATAGCAACAGTGCCATTGCCATCAAAAGTCGGGGGCTTGCATCTCTGGAATGCCCTATAATTACAACCTCGTGCTGCCTCATGCACATGCTCTTCTTCCTCCTCCTCGTCACTAGAAACAACCATCTTAGTCTCCGATCACTCCCTTCCCTCGAGGACCTATTCCTCTCCTTCCTCTCACCTTCTCTCACAGCCTTGATCACTTTGGTCACCACAGACAGTAGGATTGTCTGAATAGCCTAGTGAACCTCATCAGTAACAGCCTCTTTAACTAAGGCCCCCAAATGCGCACTCTCATCCCCACCCTCCAGATGAGGGGTCTTGGGCTCTACATGAGCCGTCTCACCAACCTTAGCTTTACCTCTTGTGACCCATGGTCCAGCACCACGTCCACCACGACCTCCATGACACAAAGCCTTCAAAGATCTACCGCCAGCCATCCTCTAAAAACATTATAAGTTCCAAACACCAACACGGTCATTCATGGTAATAGCTCAGTTTATGTTAAGTATAGTAAGTCTATAGTCATAGTGGCCAGTTGTGATTAGCCACTTAGTTTACTGTTTATACCCTAAGCATTTCCTATCCTAACAACATTAGTATCTAAAAATACTAAAATTACATAAACCACATAACATGCACACATAATACTGGTTAACATTAAAGAAAAAACTTGATGGCACGTAGCTACTCCGACTACATCCTTCCATTTTGTCCCATTCTCAGTTTAAGTTTAGGTTTTGAAAATATTTACTAATTTCTCTAATCTTTGGCTCTAATACCAACTTTTAAGGCCCCGTTCCTGGAACGTTCACATTTGGACAATCATTGAACATAAAACATACTTTTACGTTTACTAAAATATTGCAGTGGAATACTTAATAAACAATTTCGTATATGAATAAATGCTTTTGCAAAATAATACAACATTGTTAATCATTAAAAAATCTCATTGTTTGCATTAAATCACAAAAAACATCATGATTATATAAAATGGATTCCATACAAAATAAGCCAAGTAGCTGCCCCATTTCATCCTCAACAACAATCACCTGCCAACTAGAAAATACACAAAAGTCAGCATTACTGAGTGAGTTCTAGTTTTATAAATAAAATACTTTACTTTCGTTTAAAACTGTTCTTTATTTTCATTCCTGATCATGCATCATATGTACAAGTAGATAATCTCATTATTATCTTTCATCATCATTCGTATTTATCTTTCACTTTCTTTGGATCAATGCCATGTGCTACACCCTAACATCTTGCATAATGGAGGTACTGGGCCGAAGTCTATAAATAGACCACCATAGATTATGCCCGGTGGCCTGACCACAATACCGGGGTAAGCGATAAAGGTCCCGTACGTTTGGTTCATTAACATCACAAAGCCATAAAATAATATGTAATAAGAACATAAATAAAACATCACATAATCATTAGAATGCATAACATCATCATGAACATCACATAAGGCATCATACATCATCATATAATTATCATACATCAACCCTGGGAACATCCCAAGTCAAAGCCTAAAACTTGCTTTCTTCCCAAAATTTCAGAAATTATTCCAAGTCTTTAGGCGCATGAGCCCTATGCAGGCACATGAGCACTATGCAGGCGCATGACCTTTCAGGCGCATGTGAACACTTAGGCGCATGGGAAACTTTTGGGCGCATGAGCACTATGTAGTCGCATAACCAAACACTTAGCTATTCAGGCGCATGAGTTTTAGGCGCATGGGGAGGTTAACTAGCTTTAACTAACAATCATCATTTCAATCTCCAAATCATCATTTTAACATGTTCTAAGCTTAGTTCTAACATTCTAAGCATCATAAACACGTATATAACATAATCATAACATCATATTCACCCAAAACATACCCCACCCACATACACATTCATACAGATATATGGGTATAAATACCCACTTTTATAAAAACCTACATACATGCATTTCCAACCCCAAAGAAGTTTAAAACATGTAAAATAGTGGATCTGGAACTCACCTTATGCAACTTTAAGGTAAGACTTCTTTCAAACCCATATGCTATGAGTTCAACCACCTAAAACCCACCAAAACACACACATACCCGAACACATAAACACAAACAAAAGCATAACCCGAGGTTGGAACCAACCACAAACACTTAAAACCTTAAAAATCTTGCCTTAAATTCAAATTCTTCTTGTTCCTTCTTCAAAACCCGCACTTCAGCTCTTTCTCTCTCTAAAAATCCGCTAGAAAAAGGTGATGTGCAAGGTGTATGGGCGGCCATTCACCTTTTGTACAAAATATAATATATTATTTTATTCTTTTTACACCATTAACCCCTCACTTGAGTTTTATTGCATTTCCTTCTTTTAAACCTTTTATTCTTCATTTTACATCTTTTAAAATATCCAGGTGTTACATCGAACTTAAAGGTACATTTACAATATCCCGGCTATTATTATTCGAAACAATAGGAATAATTTATCTAATGTCTCCTCCGAATACATTGACCTTTCCTCCGAATGGTAAGTGGCTATTGTTTTCACCGACATAGGTTAGTCGATCTTTAAGAGTTCTGACTAAAGCCTCAAAAGCATGTTTGTGAATCTGTAAGGATTCATATAAGGCTGATGCAACCCAAAACATCCAAACAGTCTATCCTGCTTGCATGCACAAAGTGCTGAAGTAGAATGCATTAGAAGTTTCACATTCTGCATTAGAAAACATTCTGAGTGTGAAATCTTCCGAAGCCAAGACCAATATCTTTCAAAGAAAAAAAATAAAGTCTTCCGAAGCTTCAGAGACAAAGTCTTCTGAAGCCAGTTTATAAAGACAGATTTCTTCTGAATATTTTTGAGTACATGCCTTATCTGATGTACCTTTTACCATAAAGCTAGACCACCTTTTAGCTGAAACACTGTTTGACTCACCATCTTTCACAAGTTGGTGAAAGGTCCATGCTTTTTGTAAAGTGTACATTGAGGTCTTGAGTCTGTTTCTTTCTACTTTATGTACTTTTATCCTTTTTGTAATATATTAAGATGTGAGCTATGGCATGTCATAGTCACTAATAAAAAAGCAATCAGCCTTTTGACTCTACATTGATTTTGTTGTTGTCTAGATCAAGTATCTAGTTGACCTTCAAAGTGTGGCTGGGTGTAGGATGTAGTATAAAGTATATCAGGTCCCTTGTAATCTTTAATCCTTGTATGCTTTGTAAACACTTGTAAGGAACTTGAGATCAATATACATCATTCTTGAAAACCAACACACTTGTGTTATTTGTTATTGTTCTTGTTCTATCCTTCTATTACTTGTTTTACTTAGTATCAAGGTGACTGGTTGGCGGTTCCCCATTTGATCTTTTAAGTGTTCTAAATCAACTCTCCTCATTGTGTGTTGTGTTGCAAGTGACCAACCCCTTAAACGGTCCTACAATTGGTATAAGAGCTTTCAGGCTCTTGATTGTAAAATCTCACCATCATAAGATCCCTCACACACACAAAATACTTAACATCTCAAATGGTAGCTATCACTAAAGCTGATATGGAAACTGGAACAATGACAAAGTCTCCACTGATCACTCTTGAAGACTTTGACACTTGGTGCCAAATAATGGAAGGTTTCATCAATTCTCAAGACTCCTGGATGTGGAAATATGTTGTCTAAGGACCATACATACCAAGCACCTCTTCAGCTGCTGATGGAGGTGGTATGATTCCAAAGGCTATGGCTTACTACTCTAATGAAGATAGAAAGAGAGTAGAAATTGATCAGAAAGCCATGATAGCTCTTAAGATTGCTCTTTCAAACTCTGTATACAAAGGTTCAAGAAATGCAAAACAACTAAGCAATTGTGGGATGCATTGAAACTAATGTATGTGGGTTCTATTAAAGCCAAGGAGAACAAGAAGGATCGCCTGAAGCAGCAATTTGAAAACTTCACCATTAAAATAGGTGAAACCATGACTCAACAATACTTTAGGTCTGTTGAGATTATGGACACTCTAGTGGATGTTGTAGTGACTCTTGAAAATAGAGAAATTATAAGGAAATTTATGTCCTCTCTTCCTAGATAATTGACACATTACTGTGTTGTTATCAAGAGAACTGAGAACCTTAAGACTTTCACTTGGACTAAGTTGTATGGTATTCTCAGTTGATACCAGATGGAGATGAACCTGCAAGGTTCATCTAGTAACTCCAGCAATCAAATGAGTTCAGCCCCACATGCAACTGAAAGGGATATCATAGAACCTCAACATCATGTTATATGCTACCCTGACAACTCACAAAAGGGTCCTTTCATCACCTTCCCAGAGACATTAAGAGAAAGCTACACTCAAGGAAGCCCATTCCAAGAGACAAGTTCTTCACATGCCTTTGTGTCTTCTGATGAAAGCTCAGGCAACTTTCTATTCACCTTTGAAGACTTGAACTGTATTCATCCAGATGATTTAAAGTATATGGAAATAGTTTAGCATATGGTTTTTCTCACTTACAGAGCCAAGAAGTTTTACAAAGAGGACAGGAAGGAAGTTTCCAAGCAATACAGGTAGTGGAAAGGTTAGGAAGGATAAAAGCAAAGTTAAGTGTTACAACTATAACCAAATGGGCCACTTTGCAAGGGAATGCAAGGCACCTATGACAAATGGTGGCCAAGCACAAACTAGACCAAACTACTCTTAAAATGTCACCCAGAATGAGAAGCCAAAGCAGCAAGCTACAGTTGCTATTGAAGAACGAGGCTTTGACTAGATTTTCTAAGTGAAAGATGTATCTCCAAACGAAGAACTGATGGCTGACCGTGATGAAGCAAAGGTATTAGAACATCTATGTACACCTGAATGTACTGCTAAAGTTAAAAGATACAGGTCCTACAACTTAGAGATAAGATTCGATCTTGAGTCCTTAAAGATCTTAAAATCTGATTTCAAAAGATCTGAAAATGATTCTAAACTAAAAATAGAGGACTTAAAGAAAACCATTTTAGCTCTTAAATATGAACACACCAATTACAGGACTCAGATCAAAGATCTCATAACTAAGTTGACTGAATGCCAGGCTGAGCTTGAGATCAACAAAGCTAGAGTAGAAAAATAAGTTCTTGAAGAAGAAACCTTCAAGAACATCATATGCTCATCCTTGCATGTAAAAGTTTATCAGAATAAGTAGGTACTAGGATCTAGTGAGATAGCTCCTCCACACACCAGTTTGTCTGTAAGATCTCCTAGGTGTAGAACTGAAGAGGATGAAGAAGTGATAGTGAAGAATGCCTCTAAGAAGAGTGAAGAAAAGGATTCTAAGAAGGGTCATTGTCTTTTTGAGTAGAGTAAGAAGACTATGATGACCAAGTCAATGAGAAAGAACTTGATCAAAAAGAGCAAGAGAAAAGCAAAGAAGGCTCAAGAGATCAATGCCACTTTTGACTCTAAGCAGAAACAAGTCTTTATCTCTGCATGCTTTGAAGTGGTTAAGTCTGAAGACATCAAACTGAACTCTAGTACAAAGAGTTCTGATTCATATTCAAATCATCTCAGAAATAAGAAGAAGGCTTATCAGTTGTGTACCATTACTACACAGTCTGAACCATCCAACTTCAAAGGAAGTCCTCACCCTAAAAGGACTTCCATTACATCTTCAAAGATAAAGATGGAGAAGGAAAGTGATCAAGTTCAGCCTTGTTGAGAAAATAAGGCTCTTAGGAAGAAGAAGTTGGAATGTGTTATGTGTGAGAGTTCCTTTCACCTAGCTAAGGATTGTCCTTATAATCCTAAAGGCACTCTCCACATGATCAAGAAAGAGAATTCTAAGAGTTTCAAGAAGAAGCAAGCTTCAGATGGAAAATTTGTTTCCTTCGGAAGCTACAAAATGAAGATGAAGGCAAGTGGAAAATTGCCTTCGGAAGAAAATTTAGTCTCAGAAGAAGGGAATACTTCCGAAGCACTGAAGCCTGCTGCAGTGATAGCAAGTTCTTCTGAAGGTCCAGTCATCAAAACTTCCGAAGTCAGTAAAACTACTGAAGTATTGAAGGTCTAGTCTAAACTTCCAAAGATGGTGTGGAAGTTCATGAAAAACTAAGTGACTGAAAGTTCTCCATCAACAACAACAAAGGATTCTCAAAATATGACTATAGGATCTATTACTGTTTCATTACCTTCAACTTCTTTTAATAAACCCAAGACAAGCAAGGATTGGGTTTCCAAATGTAACTAATAATTTCTTTTGTTCAGGAACAACTCAAGGCAAACAAAAATGTCTAGATCATTGACAATGGCTGTTCCAAGCACATGACATGCAATAGGTCACTAATCCAGAACTTTGTGAAAATTGATGGAGGGCCAGTTGCTTTTGGAGGAGATGAGGGTGGTTACATATCTAGAAGGGGCAAGCTCACAAATGGTAAGCTTAGCATTAAGAAGGTAGACCTTGTCAAGGAGCATGGATACAATCTTTTGAGTGTATCTCAGTTTTGTGATCAGAGTCATAACATGCTCTTTACTGAGCATGAGTGTATTGTTCTCAAGCCAGGGGTGGTCATTGTGTTGACCATTATGATAACCATTGTGTTGCATACCTGAAAGGGAATCAACACAAGGTATCTCATAAGCCAAAGGAAAGAAACTCCATCACTACTCCCTACACTTGTTATATATGGATCTCTTTGGCCCTACTATTGTAATGAGTCTAGGAAGGACCTCTTACTGTTTAGTGATCATAGATGATTTTAAAAGATCCACTTGGGTTTTCTTCCTTTGAACTAAGGATGGGATTCCTGAGATTCTAAAGAATTTCATCTTAAAGATTTAGAATCAATTTGATCACAAGGTCAAAATCATAAGATGTGATCAAGGAAGTGAATTCAAGAACCAAATCCTTGATACATTTTGTGATGCAAAGGGTATTACAAGACAATATAGTGCTCCCAAGACTCCTTGCAAAATGGTGTTGCTGAGAGGAGAAACAAGACAATTATTCAAGTTGCAAGAACTATGTTGTCTAACTCTTAACTGCCCATCATCTTCTGGACAAAGGCAGTCAACACTATCTGCTATGTGCAAAACAAAGTTTTAGTGGTTAAGACACATGGTAAGACTCCTTATGAACTTTGGCACAAGAGGAAGCCTTTCATTGGTTTTCTCAGGTCATATGGATGTCCTTGCACCATATTGAATACCAAAGATCATATTGGCAAATTTGCTGATAAATCAGATAATGGACAATTCATTGGATACTCTTCTCAAGCTAAAGCTTATAGAGTATAAAATCTTAGAACCAAAATTGTTGAGGAGTCAACAAATATGACTTTCAATGAACACACATTCTGTGTAGCTGGTTCTGGTGTTGATTGGCTATTTGATCTTGATTTAGTTACCAACTGTTTTAACAAATCTTGTGAGAATGTTTTAAGGTCTATAGATATTCTACCAACAGTTGTAACTAATTCTACAAATGAAGTTTCTATCAGCACAACAATGACAGATTCAGTTGATACATCTGAAATGCCTTCAAATTCCAGCTTAGAGGCTCAACAACCAGATTAAGAAGCTTCAAATGTAGAAGACCATGGTGGTGGTGAAAGTGATCAAGAATTTCTTGATGTTGATAACCACTCTATTGAAGACAACATCAATGATGTGACACACTCTTTGGATCAAGTTTCACTTGATAAGTGTGCTGATGTGGTAGGAGAAACCTCAATGCTAGATAAAAATTTTTCTAATTTAGATATCTCTCAACAACTTGCTGTGATTCCTTAGCTAAGGATCCACAAGTCTCATCCCACTTCAAACATCCTTGGAGACATTGATTCAGGGGTAAGAACAAGAAGACAAACCCATGATGCAAATGTTTGTCTTCACTCTTGTTTCTTATCTCAGATAGAGCCTAAGATAATTGATGAGGCTTTTAAGGATGGAAGTTGGGTTGAAGCTATGCAAGAGGAGCTACTTCAATTTAAGAGGCAAAAGGTTAGGAACCTATGTACTCTTCCTCATGGGAAGACTACTATAGGAACCAAATGGGTTTTTAGGAATAAGAAGGATGATAGAGGAATTGTCATAAAAAACAAGGCAAGACTAGTTGTTCAAGGATACACACAAGAAGAAGGAATTGACTACAAAGATGTCTTTGCTCTTGTAGCAAGACTAGAATTTGTTAGGATATTCTTAGCTTTTGCTGCATCCAAGAATTTTATGGTCTACCAACTTGATGTAAAGTGTGCTTTTCTTTATGGGGTGATTGATGAAGAGGTGTATGTCAAACAACCACCTGGTTTTACAAATCTTGATCATCCTGATTATGTCTGCAGGCTTGATAAGGCTCTTTATCGGTTGCATCAAGCACTAAGGAAGTTGAATGAGACTCTATCTCAGTATCTTTGCAAGCATAGATACAAAAGAGGTACCATAGATGGAACTCTCTTCATCAAATGAACAAGAAAGGACTTGATGCTAGTTCAAGTGTATGTAGATGACATCATCTTTGGTTCAACTAATCCAAAGTTCCACAAAGACTTTGAGAAGCTAATGGAGGATAGATTTGAAATGAGTGCCATGAGGGAACTCAATTTCTTTCTAGAAATTCAAGTGAAGCAAGTTGAAGATGACATCTTTATAAGTCAGTTAAAGTATATTCAAGACATACTCAAGATGTTTAACATGACTGATTGCAAGGTTGCTAAGACACCCATAGCAAGAAACCACTCCATTAGGCCTGACCTTGATGGGGAGTGTGTGGATGAACATCTCTAAATTTGCCATTAAAACAAATAATTGCTTGAGTAAAATTGCCTTCAGAAGAAATTTCTAAAATATCTTCCAAAGCTTAAAATTTATCTTAAGTACTTAAATGTTTTCAAGGACAATTTTTTTCGAAGCAAATTAACTCTCGCAAGTTTTATTCTTAGTTGAATAAAGCATCCAAGTCTTAATTCTCTTCTGAAGCAAAATTTTCAAAACTCTCAGAAATATCTTCCGAAGTCATTTTGGCTTCGGAAGCTTTATATCAAAAACGTCTGAGGACAAATTACCATCAGAAGATTTTTGACTTCCAAAAAAAGAGAAGTTGTTTAATTAAAATTACAAGTTCTTGTGAGATTTATAATGTCTATAAAGATATAATAAAAAGAGAAGTTGTTTAATTAAAATTAGAGTTTTTATAAATTTAGTGTTTAAATTGTAATTATTATTTTTTTTGTTTAAATTATTTAATTTCATATTTATTTAAAATGCTAATCATAACCCCTTTTTGAAATACTTATATCTCACCATTAACAACATTTTATAACCCCTCCTGACCTCAACTATAAAAACAAACTTTATGCCTAACTTTTCATTTTCTCATTCTCCAAAAATCTCACTCATATATCTTTCTTTCATCCATTGGTCTTGATTAATATCAAAAATTCTCTTTTACAAGAAATTTCAAAAAAAATAATACTAAAATAATCTTATATTGCTTTTATATTGTGCATTTGTTTATTATTTTAATCCTCCTAACATCCAATTGTTTTTGTGACTTTATGTTCTTACATTTATTCGTTCTTCTACTAAATCTCTTTTAATTTTAATCAATACCACTTCATCATTAACATTTTAATATTCACTAACCTTATAACAATCACTAATATTCCTAAATCAAGCTAAGAACACGCTAACGTAAACAAAGAATCTCGTTTGCTTATGGACGACTATGCGTCCACATTCAATTATTTCACAAGATTATTTCTATAAATTATGGCTATACCAAACTCTTGGAATATTTTTTATATAAGTCAAATGAAGTCTAATATACCATATATCGACATAATAATTTGTTCTAACCCGTTTCATGCTTTAGCAATTTTAAAAGTGCATATAAGTGCCTTACTACATATTTGGCAGAATATAGTCCGACTTCAACTAACTATAACTTGGTCATAACAAACTAAATTAAAGTAAAATCAGACTCCAATATTACTTTCATTGAATTACCTTTATAATGATTGTTTATACGTCTTCAAACCCAATCAGACCACTCAACAATAGTCTTCGCAAGATAAGTGCGCATTTTAGCACATTGTGTCTTGTGTTGATGGTTTGACCTATTTACGGACCTTTTCATACAAATTTTTCTGAACGAAAGTTTGGGAGACACTGAAATAGTCAACTGTAAAATTTTATAATTTTATGAAATCTTTTGGTATTAAAAAAACCTGTTCAAACACGTACCAAAGATTCTGTCCAGAATCTAAAATTGGTGCAATAATTGTTGTTCAATCTACCTTTCGCTTTTTGACATTCTCTAAATGTCCTAAATATTTGAAATGAATTCCGACCTCAAGTTATTGTTTCTTTTTATCCTTTAGGACATCATCTTTGACTCTTGAACATCCAAGATTTTTTATCAACCCAAAAACCATTATTATACAATGTGAGTTTTCCATGCCCATTTTTACTTTATTTCACACCTTTTAGGGTGAAACTTGTTAATCTTATAATTGTACACTTGTAAAACATCTTGAAACTTTTAATGCCTGCGCCATTCGTTTATAAACTTGTCATGGTTACTTGAGATATTTGTGAGTCTTATTTGAAAGTTATCTTGTAAAAAACAATCATTAACTATTGGTAGCCTAGCAACGTCATAACTCTATGGGCTTGAAAAGTCTATTTGATGCTAAAGCCGAGGTTATTGCTGGCTCCTGATGACGTGTGCTTGTTCATCATGGGAACAAATACACTTAGCTAATCGTTATAACTTATAGTGGATATCTTTGTCAAGGTTTGATTGTATAATTATGTTATCTATATACTTGCAATATTTCTTAACCAATGACATGAATTGCTTCTTAAAAGTTGTTTTTATACGTATGTACAAATTCATAGGAACTCACCAACATTATATGTTGACCATTATTTTTAAGATGTTTCAGGATGCTACTTTGAGGAATTCTTCTTGCTCATATAGGACTTGGACATAGTTTAACTTAGGATTTTATTTTGTTGTTTGAATCTTGATTGTATTGTAATTATTTATTTGTTTAGTATTATTCAATGAAAAATGACATTTAATATTATTTCAACTTATTTAATTTCATGAGCTATGAACAATCATTTCATATTCGTCCGCTCTAATGATTCCGCTGTCTGTCGGGATGTAACAGATTGGTATCAGAGCCATGGTTTTAGGGAATTATGTAACACCCGGCCCTTCGCAACAAAAATATTGTCCGCTTTGCCCACAAGGAGCTCACGGATTTGCTTTTGGTTGCTCGGGTGAAAACTTCCCAGGGAGGTCACCTATCCTTGGATTGCTCCCACCTGAGCACACTTAACTGTGGAGTTCTCCTCTCATCCACAGCCAATACGCCTAAAACGCGTTGTTGATGTTAGAGGCCAGACATTCCTTATGAACCAGGAATCTCTCCTGTCCACGGCCGATATGGGATATGTGTAGGGTGTCACAAGAAGTGTGCTTCTACTGAGGAAAGACACAAATCATCCGTGGAAAAGGAAAAGAAAAGGGTGTCAGCTGATCCTCAGCGGAAGAAGAACCTTTCTTCAGTATAAGATCTACGGAAAAAGAAACCCTCTTCAGTAGAAGTTAATACTGATTCAGTAGATGATCTACGGAAGAGGAAGTCAGCTACAAACAAATCAAAGCTCCACAAGCTGGAAGAGGAAACATCAACTTCAAAGCTAAAAAAGGATTCAAAGCCTCAGAAGTTGGCAAATAAGAAGAAATTATCTGATTCTGACAAAGAATCAGATGAGATGTATTGCAAATGGTGTGACATGAAAAACCATGTCACACCCCCAACCATGGCGGTTTCCCGCGGGGCGTGAACATCATGGAAACCATAGTCATTGATCGACCACTACATGGTTTAGTAACATACGTTGCAAATAAGTTGAAAAATACATAATTGTTTTCAGAGTTGAATTGCGGAAGTAGTAGAGCTAATGTAATTGTTTTCAAAACA